>PVHP010003996.1:14085-74576 GCA_004024765.1 Zapus hudsonius | reverse complement strand
GTGTGGGTGTGTGTGTGTGTGTGTGTGTGTGTGTGTGGGTGTGTGGGTGTGGGTGTGTGGGCCACAGCACATCTGCAGAGACCTCTGGGTGTTTCTTTGCTGCTTCCACCTTGCTGGAGACAGTGTCCTTGGTTTTTGTCACAGTGTGTGCTCTAGTTTAGTGGGCCCAAGAGTTTGGAGATTCTGCCAGCACCTCCCAAGGCCCATTGCAATTACAGACACGGGCACCACACTGTGTCCCAGCTTTATGTGGCTGCTGGGGAGTGGACTTGGGCTGGCAGGCTGGCAAGCAGCACCTTTAACCCCAGCTCCCTCTCTCCGCAAGTTTACACTCACCCTCATTTGTTTTATTTGTGACCTTGGCCACAGTTTATGAGAAACATTTACTACGGGCTATCATAAAAATATATAAGGTTAGTCTTTTGTGAAGAACAGAAATTATTTTCATCATTTGTATGGAATCTCTTGAGGAAAGCTTTTTCTCCCCAATGTCTCTAGCAGGCAAGATGTGGAGGAGTTTGACTTCTAATTAGCAACTTCCTTCCCAAGAAAAGGTTTGCTGGTTGCGTGAATAAGGTGCTAAGCTTTGGGGGTAGGAGTAGAAGACGTTAGAGGTTCTTATAGTATATGTCAAATTAATATTCAAAAGATGGTGGACTCAGGTAACTTCGGATATTTTATCTTGCTGGCTGGAATTTGCAGTTTGGCGCTATAAATCGAGCTGCTCATAACAACAGAAGATTGTAGACACCTACAGGAGGCAAGCACGACGAAGTGTTTAGTGACTAGCACACATTTGGAGGAGAGGAGAATAATTTTAGGAGGAAATTTTGTAATGGAAATATTGCTGCATGTTATAAATTCTACTCTCCTCCCTGTTTCTTCAGAGGAATGGAACCTGAGTCAGATCTCT
Source organism: Zapus hudsonius (assembly GCA_004024765.1). NCBI lineage: Eukaryota > Metazoa > Chordata > Mammalia > Rodentia > Dipodidae > Zapus > Zapus hudsonius. Next base: position 73,663 of record PVHP010003996.1, on the reverse strand, counting down.
GGCCCTGGGAAGAGACATGACCTACTGTACTGTCCAGGTAATCATTACTGAACCTGGTCCAGGAGCCCTAAACTGTAGAATTGCTATTGTATAAATCCTACTAATTGTGAATGATATCAGCTCTGTTTGGTTGGAGCTAAATTAGTGAAGCACAAGTCAAGACTGATCATGGAAGATGAGACGTCTCTCTTTGTTCAGGGTGTTTGTCCTTCAGTTCCCCTACACAGGTTGGGCTCCCGGGAAACAACTCAGATCTACCTAATGGACCTATTAGTAGCTGTTGTTGGATTCTGGTAAGCATCCGTTACTTGATCCCTCCCTTAATTATCTTTTAAAGAAAAGATGTGGCTAGCTGAATAATTTCCTGTCAAAATTATTAGATTCTAACCTCTTGGACCTGTTATATAATAAGAAAAACAACTGTCTTTGTAGGTATGAGTAAGTTAAGAATCTTGAAAGGGAGAGATTATCCCAAATTGATTATATTATCTGTCATCCATCCATCCATCTATCATCTATCTATCTCTCTATCTATATCTATATCTGTCTCTCTGTCTGTCTGCCATCTCTCTATCCTGATTACTATATTCCTGAATGCTATTACATGTATACATTATGAGAGCAAGAGAAGAATTCTATGGTGTAGATGTACCAAAACTTTGATATCCATTTGTCCAGTGATGGGCATTTGGGTTGATTCCAGTTCTTAGCTATTGTGAATTGAGCAGCTATAAACAAGGTTGAGTATATGTCTCTGTGTGAAAGAGAGGAGCTTAGAGGGTAGATGCCCAGTAGATTCTTGCTTGAATTTTTCAAAATCCTATTTATTGAAAACTTCCATAGATCTAGACCATCTACCATGATCATAACTCCTCTCACCACCCTCCCTTTGTCCCTTCCAGCCTCCCTTCCACTGAATCCCTTCTTTTCCCAACTAGTCTCTCTTCTATTTTGATGCCATCATTTCCTCTTTTCAATGCAGATTTTGTGTAGGTCAAGAATATCAAGGCCACTTTGTGTCTGGACGACAGCATTGTAAGCAGCCCTCCCCTTCCTTTGGCCCTTACATTCTTTCTTCCACCTCTTCTACAATGGACACTGAGCCTTGGAGGGAGTGATAGAGATGTCTCACTTAGTGCTGACACTCCACTGTCACTTCTTCTCAGCAGTATAGCGAGTATTGAGTCACCCCGGTGGTCACTGCCATCTGAAAAGAGAAGCTGCTGTAACCCACAGTGAGAGCGGCATGAACATGAGCATTTGAAGGGCAGTATGTGCAGTATTCGTGACTTCCCCAGAGCTCATGACCTCCCCGCCATAGGCTTTTGTCCAGGTCTTCAGTACCAGGTGCATATTCCCTCCCGCGGAGCGGGCTCCAGTCCAGTCAGAGAGCGGCTGGTTTCAATCACAGCAGACATGCCACTATTGCACCTGTTGGTACTTTTGGCCTGCTTTCCATCCATATGCTTGCAGGGTCCACTGCTGGTTAACACCATTGATGGCTTCTCTCTCCCCAAAGGCTTCAGGCCGCATAGCTCCTTCCAGCATCCTGACAGCTAGTCAACAGGGAGGAGGTTCCAGCTCAGCTCCAGCTTGATTTCCCAGTGACCTGCAGCCAAAGCATGTGAAGTCTTCAGCAGTAGGGTCTTACCATCTAGTTCTGGTGGGCAACCAAGAGCCTTTTGCCTGAATTCTTTTGATGGAGTTCATAAGGACTGGGGAGCTGAGAGGAAGCCAGAACAGCTTTCTGATGATAATGAGATGATAAGGCAGGGATATTTGAAGATGTTGGCCTTGAAGAATGGAGAAGAGGCAGAGCTGCAAACCAAGGAATGGTAGACGCCACTTCCTGCGGAAGCGGGAAGGAATGGATTCTGCCCTGGAGCTTCTAGCAGGAGCTCAGATCAACCGACACTTCCGTTTGGTCCACTTTTGCTGATTTTGGATTTCTGGCTTCCAGAAATGTGGAAGAATAAATTTCTGCTATTTTTTGCTACTCTATTTGTTGTAATTTATTATTGTGTTATTGTACCTGTACTTTGGTATTTTTTTTTGTTTTTCTGTTTTTATTTTTAGTTTTTTTTAAGTATTTTTTTTAAAGTTTTTTTATTGTCCATAATGAATTACATTGTTTAGTGGGACAACAATGAGTTGTTATCCCCAATTCCTCATTGTCCCCCTTCCCCATCCCTGATCAGCTGGATATCCTCCTCCGTGGGCCGTCTGTATCAGTCTCTGTGGTAGGGGACCATGGATAGCCCAGTCTCCAGCCGGGTTCTCATGACCCAAGTGTGTTGATACTGAAGGGTGCCATGCCTCTGATTTGGTATTTTTAGAATAAGGAATATTCACTTCCACTCAAAGCGGTTATCTTAGTTCTTTTGAGATTCTATAACAAAACACCACAGTCTGGGGGGCTTATAAACAAAGTAAAGTTGACTTTCTGCAGTTCTTGAGGCTGCAAAGTACAAGATCCAAGGTATCAGCTAATCTGGGAGCTAGAAGATTTGGTGTCTGGTGAAGGAGGTGAATCAGCTGGGAAAGTGCTTGCAAGCATGAGGACCCAAGCTTGATCTCCCAGCACATACATGAAAATGCCAGAGGTGGTCATCCACACTTGGATTCCCAATCCTGGGGAGGCAGAGGCAGGAGAATCCATGAGGCTCATTGATCAGCCTGTTTAGCCTCATTAAGTTGATCCAGGAAAACTAAAGAACTGGCCTCAGAGAAAAATAGATAAGTAAACACTGTTCCTGAGGATCGATACCCAGGTTTGTGTGTATGCATGTATGGGGAGGCAAGAAGACAAACGTCAAAGCACAAAATGCCTTTAATAGCTAAAGTGATTATCCTTAGCAGAAAGAGCAATGCTAGAAGTATCATAGTGTCCAATCAGATTCTTTTACAGAGTCACGGTAACAAAGACAGCATGGTACTGGCGCAAGGTAGATGTGAGGACCAATGAAATAGAAGAGGTGTCCCTGAAATAAGCCTATACAAACGATAGCCCCCTAACTTTTGACAAAGGTGTCAAAAGTACTTACTGGAGAAAAAGCAGCTTCTTAATAAATTATACTGCTAAAACTAGATTTCCACATGAAGAATGAAACTAGAGCCATGTCTCAACCCACACAAAAATCAATTAAAAATGAATCAAGGACCTTAATTAAGACCTAAAACTCTGAAACTGTTAGAGGAAAACACAGATATGGGCTTAGGCAGGAACCTTCTGAACTAGGCTATAATAGAATAAGAAACAATCACAGGAACTGAGAAATGGAATTACATGAATTTAAGAAGCTTCAGGGGCTGGGGAATAGCTCAGTGGTTAAAGGCACTTGCTTGCAAAGCTAACCAGCCCAGTTTCAATTCCCAGCCTCCATGTAAAGCCAGATGCAAAAAGTGATGCATGTGTTTCATGTTAATTTACAGCAGCAAGAGACCCTGGCATGTTCTCTCTCTCTCTCTCTCTCTCTCTCTCTCTCTCTCTCTCTCTCTCTCTCTCTCTCTCTCTCTCTCACACACACACACACACACACAAGTAAGTAAACAAAAAATTTAAAAGTAAAAATAAAAGAATATTTTAAAAAGCCAGGAGTGTTATAGCTACCTTCTTGTTGTTAGTACAATACCCAATCAAAATCAGCTGATGGGAAGAAAGTTTTTATTTTGGTTTCCAGTCTCCACAGGAACCTTCATCATGGCAGGGAAAAGCATGGCATGAGCAGAGGCTGGACATCACCTCCGCCACCCTTGGTAGACAATAGAAGCAGGACAGTGAGCCCAATTCTGAGAAGGGGGAACTGGTTCTCACACTCCCAAGTCCATCCCCAACAACATACCTCCCCCAGCAAGGTTCCACCTCCCAAATTACTATCATCAGGGGACAAAGCATTTGATACACATGAGGTTAGGGGGGGGGGACATCTGTTTTAAACCATCAAACAGTACCCACTGGCTAAAGGTGCTTTCTTGTAAAGTCTACTGTGTGGGTTCAATTCCCCAGTACCCACATGAAGCCAAGTGTGACAGGCTGGGAGCAGAGGATAAGGAGAGATCATGCTGGAACTGAGGAGGAAGCCAGATCTGATGGCTGGCCCTCATAGTGCTGGGAGTTCTGTGGGGGCTGCTGGGGGAGAATGGTCACCAGTAGCACAAATAAGCAGGGGATCCTGCAAGCTACAAGATCAACCCTCTGGGCACGATGTACACATTGATACACACGAGCTATGGTGCAGTCACCGTTCTCCAATTGCTGAAGGGGATGGAACACATAAAATCACATATGGGTAAAAATAACAATGAAACACATTCCTTTGTACACTAAGTTAAAAATGAATTTAGAAATGGGAAAAGTCATCTGTGCGTATTCAGAAGGAGCTTGCCTATGAATAAGGCAAAATTATCCTTAGACAACATGCTGCTTTCTTTTTGTCAAGAGAAGCTTAAATGTAAGATTTATAAGAATCAAAACAAAGCCCAAAAGCCCAACTGCATCCTAGAACAAAGTCCAAGAATATTTATCAAAACCCAAAAATCACTAAACACAGAAGACACAGGTGCTCCGTGCCCTCATTCTGAGGATGCAGCGTCTCCTTCCTCCCCTCAGAGCGGCAGGAGGATTCTAACATCAAGGGCCTGAAGGAAGGCACAACCTGACAGACACTATGGATAGTGATTTCTCCTATAGACATATTTCCTGGCTGTTAAAAATGACTATATTTTCTTCATTTGTTCTTGGTTGCAGCTGCCCTGAAGGGTTTTGACTCTTGGAGACAGCGTCCCCTGACAATGATTGAGACAGGAGGGCTTCGTTTAGTAATTTATTGGCAGAGGGGTGGAAGATGTTCTGATCTAGTGTTCTCATTTCCTCTTATTATTCCAGTTTTACAACCGCGTAGACCATCTGTCTTCCCAAGAAAAACTTAATGTAGAAGGCTGAACCATTATGAAGTAATGAAGCTCTTTAAAGAGCTCAGTAAAACACAGGAGAGACCATACTTGTAAAACTGAAATGAATGTGAACCAACAAAGTCCACAGATGTGTGCTCTTCTAGCCAGTAATGGTGCTTAGCTCATTTATGGATGTGCTAGCAATTATTTCAAAAATATGGAGGAGAGAGCAGTTTGAAATATTTTAAGGAGAATGGGTCTCAGCAGGTAGACGCTAGTAAATCTACCCCCACTGACTGAAAATGTGTGCAGAGATGCAGAGATGACGGGGAGGGAGGAAGTTCAGCACAGTAGTTAGAACATAGGTAGCAGGGGAGTTCAACCGGGCTGTGAGGACTTAGTAGTGTTATTCCACCTTGCTGTGCCTCAGTTTCCTCACATATAAAAGGCAGACAGTAGTCCCTACGTTAGAATATTCCACAAAAAGCACTCAGCCCGAGTCCCTTCATAAATGCTATCTAAGGATAATTATTCACTGCTAAACAGTACAAGTCCTTGGATGGAGTTACAACAATGAGAATCAAGGGCTTCAATGGTATCTCATGTACATTTACTGACATTAGACAATTCAAATTCTCTTTATTAAATATATCAGTATAAACTAACCGGAAGGGATAATCTTGGGTGGAAATGTTTTTTTTTCTTAAATCTTTATTGACATGGATTTCAATATGATTTTTGAAAGCTGACCTTTTTGAAAACTTCCTACCAATTAGATCAATTAAGTACTTGGTGTGCTTGATCAGGTGTTCCTTCCCATTTACCATAAAATGACACATTGGAAGTTGAACGAAGCCAGTCTTTTCACCTTCACATGTTTGGAATCTGAAAGGCTTCCAATGTGTTCATCTCCTAGAGTTATATCCAATGTAGCCATTGGCACCTTCGCCTAAAACATCTCACTGGAAAATCCTGCTGGGAAAAGCCTGGAGACTCTCCGCGAAAGGTTGGCTTGGGAGAAGGATGAAAGAACTTTGCTAACAAAAGACTTGGGGTTTCTCAAAATGAAGGGGGAGAAGTATGTGTCATGCCATGAACCACAGGATGCAGGAGTGTGGTTGTGGACCCGAGGCCAGGGACACCAGCCCAGGAACTCATGAATGAGAGCACAATGGGAACTTTTAAGGAACAGCTTAGGGGCTAACAGGCCAGGTTGGCCATGTGGGATTTATCATCCATTTAGTGCTCCAGAGAAGTGAAGTTTGTCAGCAGGCAAAGGTCAGCAAAGGATTAGAGAGGCCTTGGGAGAGCAGGGCTGGGGCAGCAGAAGCTGCTTGTTCTTGGGGCCCTGGTCATGGAGGCTCTGGGGTCCCAGATGTCACTGTTTTATTTGCCACCACTCCAGTCAGCAGTCTTTAGGATCATACAGATATTCTGTTCTTCATCAAAGCTTACTCCCACAGAGCAAATTACACTAATACAAAGTGCATGGCCGTATACCCATCAGGAGGCTCATATTAAAGACTAGCAGTGAGGAGTCTGGGAAGCAATAGTAATGCTCACACAGTACTGTGGAAATGCAAAGTGGTGCTCCTGAGAACTTATCTCCTGGTTTCTTAGAGAGCTACATAGCCCCTTCCCTCGGAATTTGTTTTCCCAAGAGAAATGACAGCATGTGTGTGTGTGTCTGTGTGTGTGTGTGTGAACAGATGAACATGGTGGCTTTACTCATAGTAATTTTAAACTTGAAACAACCTAATCTGTCCATCAGCCGTTGACAAATTATCAAATCCATGCCATGAAACATTACTCAGTATTAAAGGAATAGTATTCTGATACAAGCAACAGAAGGAATGATCTCAAAAATATTCTGATCTTTTCAAATAATCACACAAAAGGAATATAAGCTTTATGCTTTCATTTATGTGAAATTGTCAAAAACTTGAAGCATATCTAGTGATAGCAGTTCGGGCCAGTGGTTGCCTGAGACCTGGGGGTAGGGTAGAGGTGTTTTTGTTGATTGTTGAAGGGTACATGGGAATTTAAAAAAATATTGTTTAATTTATTATTTATTTATTTCCAGGAAAGAGAGAGAGAGAGAAGAGAAGGAGAAAGAGAGAGAGAGAGAGAGAGAGAGAGAGAGAGAGAGAGAGAGAGAGAGAGAAGGACTCTTGCCACTGCAAATAAACTCTAGATGCATGCACCACTTTGTGCATCTGGCTTTACATGGGCACTGGGGAATTGAACCCAAGCTATCAGGCTTTGCAAATAAGCATCTTTAACCACTGAGCCATCTTTCCAGCCCCACATAAGAATTTTTAAGATAATATACACATCTAACAATTTATTTGTGCTCATGTACACGGGTGTGTATGAGTGTGCAAGGGCTCCTTGTCACTGCAGATGTACTCTGGATACCTGTGCTACTTCGCGTCTGGCTTTAGGTGGCTGTTGGAAAATTGAATCCCAGCCAGCAGGCTTTGCAGGCAAACACCTTTAACCACAGAGCCACCTCTCCAGCCCCGGACAAGTCTTTATTTTGGATTTTAGTGGTAGCTGAATTGATATAGCACTTTGTCAAAATTCCTAGCATTGTACAAATAATGGGTACATTTTATGTGTAAATTCTGTTTCTAGAAAGTTTATAATTCCTCCTTTTAGCATCTATTAAGTGACTCTAGTTTCTCAAGCATACAAGGACCCCTGTTAGAACCCAATACTGACACACAGATAAACTTGTATCACATTCCCACTCTCCATGAGAAGATGGCTGGTTTCTAGAGTGGGAAACAGATGAAACTCAACACTTGGGCATCCATTTAATCCTCAGCTAAGAAGACCCAGGAGAATGTACCACAGCACAGCGTGACTGAGACGTGAGGCCTTCCTCGGTTCTGCCTTGTGTCAGTGAGACAGGAATGCCCACAGGTGATGGGGATGACTGTGCACCTGTGTTTCCTGCAATGAAGTAAAACTGCAAAACTGGAAACTTCATCGTAGTGTTTTCTTTGCTTCTTCCAACCAGCACACCAAGTGCAGTAAGTCGGAACTCGTTATAGTAATCTGCCTTTTCTCTTTCTCTTCATATTTCCTCCTATCTGTGGTGGTTTGGATGTAAATGTATGTCACCCAAAGCTTCAGGGATTTTTGATTAAGGTTAAGCTTGCAAGTTAAGTCTCCAGAAGGCTGTGGGAGGAGGCGTCACGAGGCTGGGTCTTTCCTTGTTGAGAGCAGTTTGAGCTCTGGCTGTGGGGCTCCTCGCCTCTTGTCTCTCTGCTGTGGATGTACAGAAACGAGCCAGCAACTTCTGCTGTGGAACTTCCTCTAGATTCTGTAAGCCTGAAACAAACTCTTCCCTCCCATAAGCTTCTCTGGCCAGATGTTTGTTCCAGTAACAGAAATTGCAGCACTATTCTTATTTTTTCATTTTACTCAATTTGTAAAGAAAGTTATAAGCTTTAAAAGACCATCAAATAGAAAAGAAAAAGAAAAGCAGTGGAATCTCTCCAAAGCCAATTCTGTTATAAATAATGGTAATATCAGACAAACCTTATTATAGAGGTATTGTAACACATATATTCAGACAGGATGGACAGAAATAATTTAGAAAAGTGAGGTCATATGATGTTTGTTTAAAATGAATCAAATGAAGATGTCCTTGATTAAAAACACTTTTTATTGAAAAGTCCCATAAGTACAGACAATAAATCATGATGATTCCTTCCCACCATCCCATTTTCCCCCTCCCGAATCCACTCTCCACTGAATCCCTTCTTTTCAATGAGTCTCTTCTATTTCAATGTCATCATCTTTTCCTCCTCTTATGAAGGCCTTGTATAGGTCGTGTCAGGCACCATGAGATCAGGAATGTCAAGGCCATTTTGTGTCTGGATGATTGCATTGTAAGCAGCCCTCCCCTTCCTTTGGCTCTTACATTCTTTCTGCCACCTCTTCTACAATGGACACTGAGCCTTGGAGGGAGTGATAGAGATGTCTCACTTAGTGCTGACACTCCACTGTCACTTCTTCTCAGCAGTATAGCGAGTATTGAGTCACCCCAGTGGTCACTGCCATCTGAAAAGAGAAGCCGCTGTAACCCACAGTGAGAGCGGCATGAACATGAGCATTTGGAGGGCAGTATGTGCAGTATTCGTGACTCCCCCAGGGCTCATGACCTCCCCACCATAGGCTTTTGTCCAGGTCTTCAGTACCAGGTGCATATTCCCTCCCGTGGAGCGGGCTCCAGTCCAGTCAGAGAGCGGCTGGTTTCAATCACAGCAGACATGCCACTATTGCACCTGTTGGTACTTTTGGCCTGCTTTCCATCGTAGGCTTGCAGGGTCCACTGCTGGTTAACACCATTGATGGCTTCTCTCTTCCCAAAGGCTTCAGGCCGCATAGCTCCTTCCAGCATCCTGACAGATAGTCAACAGGGAGGAGGTCCAGCTCAGCTCCAGCTTGATTTCCCAGTGACCTACAGCCAAAGCATGTGCAGTCTTTCTTGGTTGTCACTGGAGTTTATGAGACACTTAAAATTCAACTGAAAGAAATGCTGAAAGATGCTAAATATGTTTCATACTGTTGGAGATTTTCCTTCCTCAGAGATCCCCCAAGAGTTAAGGAAAAGTTCTGGGAAAATTAAGATGTGAATAGATATGTGTGCCTCTGTGTGTTTAAGTGCAAGTGGTACCACGTTCATGTCGTTGGCCTGTGTTCTGGTTTTCATGTGCTTGTATGTGTCTGTGCACGTGGGCATCAGTGTACATGTGTCTGTGCAGGTGAACAGGAATTGTTCACGTCCCAAGTCAGTCACATTATCAGTGGCAATGCATTTGGTGGCTGTCACCTTACTTCTGGGGGTGTTGGTGTCCTGCTCCCGGCATCTTCAACGGGACTGCACACGCCCTTATCTTACATCAGACTATACTGGATTTTACCGGTCAGTTTTGGAATTTATAGTTAGTGGTTCTGTGTTCTTCAGAGAGTGATGGAAAAGCAGCAGATGTGGGGTTTCGCCCTCTGATGCAGTCTTTAGGGTCAGTATTAGAGAGAAAGAAGATACCAGTGAGGTCAGGGAAAGAAGCTTGTGGAATCTTCCAGCTGGTTCTGCAGTCCGAATTATTGAGAAATTTGGATTCCTTCTAGCATGGAGAGGAAAGGTAGACCATTTAGACTGGAAGAAGATAACCTACTAGGATGGATTTTGTTACCTCAAGTCTCGGAAAGCTATGTCCTCATTTGTATGTTGTCAGCTAAATGCTTCAAAGGCTCAGGTTGTGTTTATTCATTTATTCAAGTACTTGAGTACTTGGGTCATTGCTTCTCTTAGTGGAGATTTAGTGGGTGACTTGTGTGATCTATTTTAGCATTAATAACCAAAAGTATGTATCTGTTTTCAGAAGTAGGCAAGTTGATTTTCTGAGCTGGGCAGCCTGGAGTACCTGCCACACTGTGGGCAGAGTGAACACATAGTTGGGCCTTGAGATCAAAGGGGAGGGAGAGGAGTGTGTTATTTGCACTCAGCTCCAAATCTAATCGCCTGTGCTTTGGTAATGGTGGGATGAGATTTTGTAAAACATATTCCTTTTTGGTCTGCTGGTTTTCTGTTAGGTTTGCCTATTGATGTCACTGAGGAGAAAATGAGAAGACTGGAGAAGGGAGAAGTGACACACTCTAACTTTCTTCCTGTTCGTACCACCATGGCCCCATCCTGGGAGCATAGTTGGTCCAAGACCCTCGATTTCATTTCCACATTCTAAGAACCAGGTGCACCCCAGCCTCTTAGATGTAGCAGCCTTGGCAAAGCAGCGCCTCCTCTTCAGAGGTCCAAGTTCTAAGAAATCAGGGGATTATGTACATACACATGGCATAGATGTTTATATATTTTATTTATATGATTAGGCAAAGTTTATCACTGTTTGAGGTCAATAGTTTATCTTAAGTTGGCATGAACAGGCACCTATAAAATGGAATTAAATTAGTAAACATTAAGGGAAAAAGGAAAAGAATATTGTGGGATTCTGATACGAAAATTCCTCTGGATATTCTTCATCAGAAATGTCACTAAAGCAGTTCATAAAAGCCTTTGAAATATGGGACTTTGATTGCTTATAACTACTAAAAGCTACTTGGTTAGATTTCTAGGATAATATTTGACTACACTCTGAAACAAATACAACATGACAGCTGATGGTGAGAACAGTGATATAGAGTGAGGAGAATAGAAAGATCTAGAATCAGAAACAAAATCCTTAGGCAAACTCACAGCGTGAACAGCCTCCGTGAGAAGAAGAAAACAACTCAAACTATATATGTGGTATTGTAAGGTTCTAAAATGATGTTGATAAAGCCTATTTTAGCTTCTTCATATTGTAGCAACAGCATAGATTCTATGACTATGTTTAATAATTGCTGATGTTAAGTGTGTGATTTGGAGGGGGAAATGGACAAAACTTGATCTTGGCACTTGGTAGCTGGGTGACCTTGGACTTTTATTCTTTGATAGAGGGAAACATTTATATTCATTAGGTAGAAATATGCATAATACTTTCCATTTGGATAACCATTCTTTCAAGTCCCTCTAGCGGAGGTCACATATATGATCTCATGAGTATATAACAAGATGGAGAAAAAGAACTTTTCCCTCATGGAAGAATTCACAGATTTAGTATTTCACTGGCTCAATGTCAAAGGCAGTATCATTCCCAGCAAGCTTATTAAATAGTTCAGTAAGGTAAAAGTGCAGCTTTGTTACTAAATTCTAACTAAATTATCTCACTAGGTATACAGATTTAACTGATAAGCAACCAAATAAGAAATTAAGATTCTTGCTAATTTCAGCCTTGATAGCCAATTTAAATAATGCCACTGCATGATTGCTATTCTTGGGATAATTACTTCATTCAAAGAGTTCATCTTTCTCTTCTTTTTTAAAAAAGTTTTTCAAAAATGTTTTATTTATTCATTTTCAAGCAGAGAAAGAGAGAGAGAGACAGAGAGAGAGAGAGAGAGAGAGAGAGAGAGAGAGAGAGAGAGAGAGAGAGCGCACCAGGGCCACCACCTTGTGGGTCTGGCTTATGTGGGACCTGGGGAATTGAACCTAGGGCCTTAGGCACTGGAGGCAAGTGCCTTAACCACTAAGCCACCTCTCCAGCCCCATCTTTCTCTTCTTAACAGGGTGTTGGACTTATAGATACGGAAAATGAGGTATCTTGTCATCCACTCAGGTCCAAGTCTGAGTGTCTCTAGATTCTTGTTGGGGAATTGGTTTTCCAGTAATGATGACACCATCTTCCGAAATCAGTAAAATAAAATGGGAAGGTGGCCTCACAGCTTGTCAATTCTGATGTTGCTCTTCAAGGACTATTCCTACAGACACTGCCTGGTTACTTAGTGCGTGGACCTTGCTTCACCCTTCGTAGATCCACTGTTACTCTCCATCAACTCCTTCAGAATCTAAACCACAAACTGCCTGATGAATGCATTCAGAGTCCAGTGCCTCCTTACCATGAGAGCTGCTCCTCTTGGCTCTCCCATCTCCCCCATCTTCCTTTCCTGTGGATTGCAACTTTGATCTTGTTCAGTGATTGCATGAAGGATGCCCGGATTCTCAGCATGGCACAGAAGCTTGTCAGCACTCATTCTCTATAGAGTCATCGTATTTCAAGCTCTGCGGCAGCATTTCTAGTGGTGCAGAGAACAGAGGTGGCTTGTGCCTTCGTGTGCCTCCACTGTAGGTAGTGGAGGAAGAAGAAATGAATGAACACACAAATGATCTACATAAGCCAAAGTGCATTTGTGGGCGGGGCTGACGACTCTGCAGGGAACAGCAGAGACAATGGCTTTGAGCTGGCACAGAACGCGACTTGGTCCAGGGCAAGAACAAAGCTAACGTCTGTGTGCGGCAGTGACAGGTTAGAAAGCTGCTTCCTGCAGATGGTCCTTACCTGTGACTACCCATCTCATCCTGATGTCACTGAGCAGGAGGGTTCTGGAGCCCACAGCCTTGACCGGCCTGGGATTTCTCCAGAAGTCCATGTTACCTGTATGTTCTGTGTCTTCACTGTCTTGATCTCCAGCGGCCATTCTGCAGGTGTTGTTTCTTCAGCTCACCCCAGGTTTATGGTGTCCTGGTGGTGACCTTGCTTTCTGGACTCTCCCACATGTCTGGGTTTCTCCTGTCTGGCTGGTTATGCTCACAGACTGCCCTCAGTACCATGCTATTCTCCCCGTGAGCTATCCAGGATGGCATTTGATACTGTCCGGGAATGATCTAATGGTAACCTGCCTCCAACTTTCTTGGAAGGTCACAGTCACTCTGCCTTTCTGCCTCAATTATGTATCTGTCTCATTTCTAGTGAAAACCTGAGGAGGTTCCTTTACCTGTCTGAGCCTTAGTTACCTCAGCTATAAGACAGGCATATTTATAGCACCTCATAAAGTCTTTAGGAGAGCTACATTAGATTAATACTATTGTGAATTTAGTATATTACCTGATACATAATAAACATTCAGTAAACATTAGCTATTTTTTTCTATTGAAAACTGAAAGTGTGCTTAAGATACATTGTCTCCATCTCTCCAGTCTGGGGTTTCAGGCGCACACACCACACCTGGTATTTCATCTGAGTACTGGGAACCTGATCTCAGGTCTTTACACATGTGAGGAAAACACTCTACCCACTGAGCAATCTCCTCAGCTCTAGCTTTTAAGTTTTGTTAAGTGGTTTTTTTTTTCTATATCTACTGAGATGATCACATGATCTTTCATTACTTTTTTCATTGTTGGTATTGATAATAAGGAGCTCTGCTTTGGAAGAAATCATCTCGAGACATAAATGAAAATTTAAAAAAAATCATCATTTATGGCGTAAGAAAAGACCTTATAGATTACTTCCCTTGGTTGTGCTTTGAACTATTGTGATGGCAAGGGTAATCATTGATTTTCCCCCCTTTCTATGCTAATATTTTCCATTAGGAATAAGTGAAATTGAATTATCTAAATTTAGTACTCCATTCTTTTGAACCAAATAATAAAATGTCATCTTTCTTAGGGAGAAAGGAAAGGGAAATTAATATTAAGAGCTCACTATTCTTTATCAGACTTTGCACACAGTTTATCAGTTTAACTTGTTCATACAATATAACTAGTTGTTAAAAACCATCTTTGCTTCAAATGAGGAGATGAACTTAGAGAAATTTAGCTACTTACTCATATAATGAAGCAGATTCATGAACTTTTTGTTATAAAAATAATATTAACCATCAAAGAATATTTAGGAAAAGGATGAATGAATAGCTCATTATCCAAGCACTCTTATGCAGTAAATCTTCCAAGGAACAGGTGTTGATATTTTTCTAAACATCTACATCATCAGCATGCAGAGCCATTTCCCTTAATGATAACTACTAGAAGATTATATATATGTATACATGCACACACATATTATATATGCACATATGTTATTCAAGGGTGTATAGGCAAGTAAAGATATAAAACTCGATACAATGTGCACCAGTCAATGATAGTTGCTGTTATCATTATCAATGATTTTTAGAGAGAGAATGGGTACACCAGGGCCTCCAGCCACTGAAAATGAACTCCAGATCCATGTGCCACTTTGTGCATTTGGCTTTATGTGGACACTGGGGAATCGAACTTGGGTTGTTAAGTTTTGCAGGTGAGCGCCTTAACCATGGAGCCATCTCTTCAGCTCTGCTCTCAAACTTTTTATAACACTTGAAGGCGAGAGATATTCTTGTTCCCATTCTCCAAACTATAAGCTTAGTCCAAGGTCATGGCTCCTCTTCTCAGCTTCTGTAGCGTTTTCTCAGCTCTAGGTCCTTTAACATTGCATAAATTCTCTTAAACTTTATTTCATTTAACTGTATGGCTATGTAACAGTACCTACTAAGACATAGGTAGTAATAACTGCTACTACAACTGAGCATTTATTTCAAGTTTAATGTTTCCACTCAAGTAAAAATGACATTTAGGCTTAGTTCAGTTGCATTGATGAGAAAAGTGAAGCAGAGAAATTTTACCTAACTTACCTGAGCTAAGTGGTACATGAAAGATCTGAGCCCAGGCTTTAAGCCTTCAATTTTAATTTGAACATATTTATTCTATTTTAATTTGAGTATCTGCGGGTCATGTTGAGTCTTCACATCCTTGTTTATTTAAATGAAAATCGATGTCATAGTCAGCTTCACATTGCTGGAACGAACTTCCAAACAGACACAGTTTATGGGAGGAATGGGTTTATTTCAAGCTTACAGATTAGGGAAAGTTCCATCAGATGGTGGAAGAAGCTGGCTCTTCCAAGCAGAGAGACACCACCAAACAGCCAGCACCATAAGCAAGCACAAACAGACAGCAAAACAGCAGGGACCCTGGCAGAGCTTGTCTGCTCTGCATACCTTTCGGCTGGAATCAGATCTGCCCCTAAACACACCTTAGGTATGGACTCCAGAATCTGCCTCAGAGCACTTCTCGCCAGATGGCTGGAATCCAAGTTTTAATACAACGCCTGAGTCTACTGGGGGACATACATTCAAACTATCACAATTGGGCAATATGGTTATCAAGAAATTTACATTCATTGATAATCCATAAATTTTATAAATTCTAAATAATCAAAATGTTATGTGCTCATAAAATCTTGGGACCCACATCACTGTTTCAGATATATTGAATCTGGTGTGTAGTCTTTAAAAGAAAATATACTGTCTTCACATATGAATATGTATATCTGTGAGCATATTAATATAGACATATATCTTCTTTGATATTGACTACTTAGAAGCTTAACCAATGTTTTAGCTGTGAGATATTAAAGTAAAATCAGGAATGTGCCATTAACAATATCTTTCCTTGAAAATGCAGAAAATGGACTGTGCCTATACCACTCTGAATGTACTCAATTACGTGAAAATGTGGAAAATGTTTTATTGTTTGATAATTGACATTATCAATATCAAATAATTTTTACAACTGATAGGCCATCAATGAACACTTCTATTAATTGGGTTGATGATTTTTCCTAAGGGACAACATTTAAATTAAAAAAATAGATTTATTTTAACAAATCACCCAAACTAATCTTAAATTTTCTAGAATGTGAGTTATTATCTGTGAAATTTGATGAAGAGAATGAATTCTGTTAACAAAAGACCTTATCTTTAATTTTGAGAAAAAAGTTGAACAAAATCAAATTAAATCCAGAATCATTTTTGTAGTCAGGGAAAAAGAAAATACAAACCCTGCTTCAGAGGCAAGTTTATTCAGAGGAATGTTAAGAATTGATAAGAGGGCTCCTTCAGCTTTCTAACTGAAATATGACTTCAACAGGGGTTGACAGAAATAGCTTCTGATTTCCAGATAAATGTACAAATCCAATGTCATTAAAAGCTGATAAGACAGATTTCTAGGAAAGGGATTTAAAAAGTTCCTCCCACCTTGCTGATTCTGAACAATTCCAGTAAAACTTTCTCTGGTATCTCGGCATCATTGGCAGTAAAGTAGGGTTATTTTCACAGGCTTTTGAATCCCTGCTGCTCCCTGTGGCTATCTGTATACATGCAAGGTAGTAAGACCAGATGATCAGTAGCCCGTGAAAGGGCTTTCATCTTAGTGGCTAGAGCAGAAGGCTCGGATCTAAGGCTGCCTGGTCTCCCAGCATGCTCAGAAAAGTATGTTTCTGTTGAGATCATATTTGTAACCATCTCATTAACCATGCACCTGGAGGCACCTTGCACACACAACATGCTGTGTGCACGGGGAGGGAGAACACAGGGTTCCTCTAATTACCCCATTGCTCAGCAACGGAGCTTCCTGTTCTTGATGAAGATCAGAACTGAAGGGCTGTGTGGCATCCTGTCACCTCCTCTCCTCAGTATGGCCTGAACCTTTGCTGCTGAGGCTGCTTCATCTGCAACTCAGGAAGGACCGTTTAGTCAGGGGAAGATGCTCACCAGCTGTGGAGGTGGAGGAAGAGGATACATTTTTCTTGGGGGTTGGGGGAGATAGGAACAAAAGCCTCAGAACTTTTCCTGGTGGTTACAAATTGGATTCCCCATTCACATCCTGGCAGATGCTCAGGTAGGCGCTGACATGTAATTTATTAGAGAATACTCTTGAGATTAACATTTAGAGATGGCAGGGGAATGGCTTAGCCAGAGGGAGAAGATAAATCTCCAAGAAATTTTCAGAGCACCTCAGTTGGTCTCATGGCTGTGATTTCACAAGACAACCAGAAAGCGCAATGCTTTTGACCAGTCACTACGCAGGCTGCCTGGAAGGAAGGTGTGATGGGACCAGGGGCTGTCTTCAGCGGACATTTGGGACCTGCGGGTCCCAGCACTGCTTCCTTCAGTGGAGAACACAGGTCCAGGCTGTGGGGGAATCTCGCTAGGCGCAGCATTGAGTGAGAGAGACATACTTTGTTTTCCAGGCAGCTGTATTAGAAACTGTGGAGGTAATGCACGTATGAATTATTATTAAGTTTCCTATCTTGAGGAAAGATGATAGAAATAGCTTTTCATGGTCTGTGCCCATCTGATCACATACTGTTCTTTGATCATTTTACTTTTCTGTTTTAAAAAAATATTTTATTTATTTATTTGTAAGTAGAAAGATATATATATATATATATATATATATATATATATATATATATATATATATAGAGAGAGAGAGAGAGAGAGAGAGAGAGAGAGAGAATATGGGCATGCCAGGGCCTCCAGCCACTGCAAACGAACTCCAGATGCATGTGCCACTTTGAACATCTCGTTTCACATGGGTACTGGGGAATTGAACCCGGTTCCTCAGGCTTTGCAGGCTAATGCCTTAACCAATGAGCCATCTCTCCAGCCCAACTTTACTTTTCTGAATCTAATCTTGGAATTTATTTGAATCTTTTAGAGGGTTGTGCTGGGCCATCTTCCATACCCAGGGATGATCTGAGACCCATTTGAAGACAACTTTGAAGATCTTGGAAAAATATATCATAAATTTATCATGAAACCACCTATAGAAACACCTGGTTGTATGGACCACTTTAGCACTAAAATTTAAGGGCAGAGGCCATCAACAGTTACTTGTATAAGTCCTAAATATAGGGCCTACATTTAACATATTTTCTAGATAAATCATAGGCTTAGAGAACATATTGTATTCTTAGATCTTCATGGACAATATTTTTATTCCTTTATGTGTGTGTGTGTGTGTGTGTGTGTGTGTGTGTGTGTGTGCATGAGGACACGTGTAGAGCTCAAAGGACAGCTCTGAGGTCTCTGTGCTACCTTCCTTGAGACAGGGTCTCTTGCCACTGAAAATGAACTACTAAATTGCAAGCTAATTCAGACTAGCTGGCCTGCTTTCGATTCTCTTGACTCTACTTCGCATTGTTGTAGGGCTGTATGTGGGTGCTGTGAGGTACCAGGCTTGGTAAGCAAGTGTCTTTAACCACCGAGCCCATCTCCCCAGGCTTGGACCATCACATCTTGATAGAAATGTTTTACTCTACCTGTTCCAAGTGCCTAGTTTTATCTAGATTCTGCAAAATTGGCTTCTGATCACTGACTTCTCTTTAAGACTCTAATAAACACTGTTTCAGTAAATGGCTTTGAACACATTGGCATCTTGAGTAACCTTGTCAAAAAATTTTCAGCTTTACTTTTTCACACATTTGTGGAGATGAGCTGAGAAATTAGCAGAGAAAACTGACAGAAAAAAAACAATCTTATCCCATTATTTAAAAATTTTCCACTTTCAGTTTCTTTCAAAATTTATGATTGTAAAACCGAGTCAAGTAGTTCCATCCTCTGAAACATTCCCTCCTGGAGGAAGAAGGGAGGCTCCAAAGATTCAAGAAACTAGCTACACTCACAGGTCTTGTGTGTGTAAAAAGAATTTGCATTCTTTTTATTGGTCTTTAAAAATATTTATTTGCATAGCCTGTGTGTGTGTGTGTGTGTGTGTGTGTGTGTGTGCATGCACTTGTGTATGGGTGTACCAGGGTCTCT
The DNA here is from genome assembly GCA_004024765.1 of Zapus hudsonius. Lineage (NCBI taxonomy): Eukaryota > Metazoa > Chordata > Mammalia > Rodentia > Dipodidae > Zapus > Zapus hudsonius. The sequence continues at coordinate 54,745 of PVHP010003996.1, read as the reverse complement.
TGCTACTTCAATCAGATGCCTCTGTCTTTATGAGAGACTGGGAAATTGAACCCCAGCAGGCAAGCTTTGCAACAAAGCACCTTTAACTGCTGAGCCTTCTCTCCAGGCCTATTTTCCATTGGTCTTTTATTTTTATTTGTCTACGAGAAGGCTTTCAGCAGTAAAGTTAAATTCTATAAACACTGGATATCATATGCACACTATTGTGATTTCAATGTAAAATACCTCCCCGTAGGTTCTGGCTTGTGGCTCTGTTTAGGAAAGTTATGGAACCTTTATAAGGTGGAGCCTGGCTGGAGGAGGTGGGTTGCTGGGGGCAGGCAGCAGGCAGGCTTTGAGGTGTTATGGCCACACTTCACTCCCTTTTCTTTCTCTGCTTCCTGGCTGTCCTGCAATGTGGTCCAAGCTTCCTGTTCCTGCCTTGCCTTCCCCACCATTGGGCACTCTATTCCCTGGATCTGTAGCCTAAATAAACTCCTTCCTTCCTTAAGTGATAGTAATTGTTCACAGCGACAACAAAGTAACAGATACACATGTTTCAGTAACTACCGAAATAGTGTACAATTAATCTCAGTATTCCACTTATCCGCATGAGGATTTGCCTAAGAGTGATGTTCCAGAAATGACTCATTCTCATAAGGTGAAGGAGGGCTATATATCTCTGTTGCATTAACTTTCCCTGGGGAAATTGTGAACAAATGTCTTCTCACCCCAGTTAGAGAAATGATTCCATTGCTGAGCCATCTCCCCAGCCCCCACTCAAGTCTAGCTTGATGAACCAAAGAGTTTCTTTGGCTTATTTAAAAGAATGAGGAGGGACCCCAGTGGGCAGGGGACAGAGAGGAGGGAAATGGGGGCACATCACAAGATTTGCTCATACAGTGTATATAATTATTCACAATAAAGATATTAATTTAAAAAACAGGACAGAAAAAAAGCATAGTTGAGGAGCTACTTACAGAAATGTAGGTGACCCCAATGCAACCTCATCACTGAAAATGCCCACCCAAGCATGGACGATGACTTCCACATAGCTGCATAAATTCAGCTCCCCTTGCAGTTAACTTTCTGACTCCTATATTCACCAGCATCTCCTGTGACCCTGTGTGTTGGACAGAATTACATACAGCCAGGAGGGGCAAGCAGGAAGGAGGAAATGGCTGAGATCTCAGGTAAGGGTCTAATGGACATGCCAGCCCTCTTTCATGAGGGCACACCAACAGAGCCATCTTGGTGAATATCTCTTAAGGGTAATCACAGCTGGTTTGATTAAGACAGTAATGTCTTTTATGCTTGGGGTACAGTATTCCACAACAATCTATGTTGTTTCAGGTAGAATTGAATTTTATTATTTAAAATTTAGGGCTTTTCTTACATAGATTCTATGTTACATTATTGCTCATTTATTCTTCTCTTTACAATGAGAATATGATAGATTTGGACTCAAATTTTAGCCTTCCTACTTACTTACATGTGGTGTGTGTGTGTGTGTTGGGAGGAGGGCATGCTAAAAATCAAATCCAGGGACTTGTGCACTTGAGCGCCTGACATTATACCTCTGGGCTATATTGTAAGCACTAGATAACCAACAGATTGTTTAATTTTTCAAGCCTTCATTGCCTAATATATAAAAATGAAGTTAATTGTACCGACATCATAGAGTTGTTGTGAGAGTCATTGATAAAAAACAAATAATGAAACAGCACAGTGCCTGAAAATAGCATCTATTAATTCTCATTAGATGTTATAATAGTAACAATATTATAATTTTATTGATATGATATTACCACTGAATAATTTATTAAATTATTTTATTGAACCAAAGGATGGATAAATACATGTCATATTTGATAAAACACATTCTCAAGGCTTTTTTTTTTTTTACTGGAAATGGTAGAGCAAGGGTTACTCTTGAAAATAAGATAAACATTTTTATTTGAGGAGGAAAATAGAAAAACATCACCAGAAGTATACAAATATGAAAATAAGTCTAAATTTAAAGATAGTCATAGTAGATGGTGTTCACTTTCTTTAAAATGAAAGAAAAAAGACTCCATTGACAGAGACAGATACTGTGTGAAGCTCAGGGAGTCACGGTGTTCCTTCCGTGATTTGTCCATCTACAAACCACCCATTTATCTGTTTGTTCTGTTTCTTGTTTCTTGTTAGGAACGTAGTCTGAATGTCTCTGTGGCAGGTAAAGGATGGAATGCTGGATGTACTTTATATCATTGAAACTTCCTAACATCTCCATGAAGTGGTATTTTAAAGTGACAGAAGCAGGGGTCACCCTCTCTTTGTGTGTGTTGGTTATAAAATGAATGAAATGAATATTGCAGAATGCTATATTTTAGAAAGAAATTGAAGAATCACTTGGCATCCCATATTGTGTTTCAACATTATTTCAGGCCTCTGCTTTTAGTCGGCCTGTTGGTTTTCTAGGTCTTAAGAGGTTAAAAAAATATGCTGAGTTTTGGGAAGTTTAACACATTTTTTTTAAAACTGGAAATTAAACAGTCTCATTCAATGTCTCTTACAAGCAGCTAGGGTTGACAGGTGTTTGCTCAGCTATTAATATTTTCTCGTTCAAGCTAGTCAAATGTTTTCTTGTGTGAGCTAGTACCCGCTCTGCCCTTTCTTGTTTGTATCAGGCAGAGTTCACTAGAGGAACAGAATCCATAGACTATATTATCAAAAGGGGATTTCTAGACTGGTTTATACACCAGCGGCTAGGTAGTCCGATAGCAGCTGTCTGAACAGTAGAGAAGTTAAGAACTCAGTAGCCATTCAGCCCACAATGCGGATGCCTCGGCAGTCCCAATCTGGTGCCAATGGCCTGAAAGATTTCTAGAGTCTCTGGTGCTCCGTTCACATTGGAAGGCTGAGGAATCTGCCAGCTGAGGCGAGCAATGGTGACACAATTGCAGTTAATGCACTCACTCAGAAAGAAGTGAGGGCAGACAGGCAACCCTGCTTTTCCCTAGCACCTATGTGTGTGTGGAATACCCATTGGGGTGCACTACCCATGCTTGGCATCTCCTTCAGGAAAGGTAATTCCCTGTTCCACAGACAAGGCAGGAGTAATTTTCTCAGGGTGGACAGGGCAGTGCGGAAGGTGGCAGGAGCTGTGTGCCTGCCACTTAAGATGAAGAGGCTACTTCCTCAGGCAAAGGGAATCCATCAGAATCGAGAGTGAACCCCACCCTCACAACTCCATCCCAAGCAACAGGACCCCACTCTCTTCCAATCAACACCTTCACTTTACCTGCACCCAACCTTCAGGGCTGAGACTTCAACTTGCATTGGAAATCATTCAATCACATGTGGAGAGCTCATGTTTGGTTTCTGGCAACTTCAGCCCTGTGACTGCTGGAGAGAAGATTCTCCCTCAGGAAACACCTAGAAGCCTTTAGATGGTCTATGTGCACCTGGAGCTGGAAAAGCCCCCCTCTGGGCTCACTTCTTTTGTCACATCATCCAGAGCTGCCAGCCAGCATTGCTGTGTTCCTTAGTTTTCCAGAAATCTTCAAAAGTTTTGCCTTCATCGTCACAAGAGGTGAGTGGGGAGTATTCAGTGTTTTTCCCTTGCGTGGTTCTTTAAACAGTTTCCACCATAACCTGCCAGTGTTCTCCCTACCAGGAGAGTCTTTCACAAATTTATATGGAGTCCAATTGGAAAGCCAGCTCCAGAGATCACTAAGCCCACTAGAAAAATCGGTCTTTACAGTTCTGTTTCTCTAGAACCTTCTTGGTACCACAATCTGGTCCTCTAGAGCAACAACAGAACCAACAGATTTACTGGATTGGCTTACCCAATAGGGCTTGGGTAGTTAGTTCAACAATGGCTGATGGCTGAGGCGCTGGTAGCTACTTGGCTCCCACAGATGGATCCGTCAGCCCTGGCAGCCTGGAAGGATCCTAGAGAGTGACTTCCACTTTGAAGGGCCTCAGAAGTCGGAAGTCTAATGGTGCTGGGGATGCCCACAGCTGCAGCAGCAATGCATGCACCTACTCAGGAAGAAGCAAAGGCAGGTAGCACCCAGGACCCCTCAATATCCAGGCACCTCTTGGCAGGTGCTGCCTACTCTGAGGATGGGTTTTCTCCTTCAGTCAGTCCTCTCCGGAAGGTGTGCATCTCCTGGGTCCCAATTCTAAATCCCGTCAAGTTCACAATCAAGATGAAACACCACATTACCTTCCTGAGAAACATTAACCCAGGTCTGGAGATAACTTGAGAAAAACAGTTGACAATAGAAAACTTTAGTTTTTCTTATTTTTCTCCAAAGAAGAAAAGCCTTGGAATCATAGGGCCACATAGAGGGTCTGAGTGTGCATATCCTGGAAGAATGAAAGACTATCACCCACACGTAGCAGATGAATGTAACTATTATTTGTTATTGTATTCCGCCCTCTCATGTTCTTTTCTTTAAGGGGAAACAGTAGTTTTAAAGAAATTGTTCTTTCTAAAGTGTCTTCTTGTATCACCTTCAAAATCCCAATTAACTTTCCTTTGCTATTATTAGCCTTATTCTCAAAGTTACACTTACCACAACGGCAACAGAGCCAAATTCCCAAGTTAACACTAAGACCATGGGAAGAATTTTCATCAAATAGCTACTGGATCAGCCAGGTGAAGAGCTGTGGGGTGTGTAAATGCCTCTATTAGGGTTAATTTCAATGGCTAACTTGGTTGAATCGAGAAGTCTCAGAAAAGCACAGCTCTTGGTGTGTCTGTCAGGACATTTCTAGAGAGATCTAATGAAGAAGACCTGTTCAAATTGTGAGTTGTACCACAAGGTGCAGACTCAGATGAGATAAGAGGGCAAAAAGGAAAAAAGCTAGATAGAACATTCTCTATCTCGTTCTCTCTCCTCTTCTCTGTCTCTGTCTTTCTTCCTCTCTCCCTTCTTGTTTACCATGTGAACTGCTGTGTCAAACTCTCTGTGTGTGATGGATCGAAACTTCTGAGACACTGAGTCAAAATAAGTCTTTCATCCCTTTAAGCGGGTTATGTCAGGTATTTTGTCATAATGATCAGAAAGTAACTAACAGAAAATTGGTATCAGAAAAGTGGGGTCATTGCTGTAACTGACCCTGACCATGTGGTTCTTAGACCATTAGAACTGGTTTGTGTGCCGAGAGAAGGGGAGGAATACTTACAATACTGTCTTCCAGACAGGAAGTGGCTGTGGTACTCATGACCTCACAGTGGCTGATGTTAACTACACCAGGCTTGCAGAATAGGAAAAACAAAATGATGGGATCAAAATAGAAGAGCGACTAGTTGGAAAGAAGGGGTTCAGTGGCAGGGGTTTAGGAGGGGAAAAGAGAGAATGGTGGGTGGGGATTATTAACATGCTATTTGGAAGTTGTCAATAAAAGGTTAATAAAAGAACTGGTTTGTGTAAGGAATTTGGAAGAGTTTGGAATTTGGAGCAGCAGGCAAGAGAAATCATAACAGAGCTTAATGGATGATTCTGGTGGGCACACAGGTTAAAATACATCTTTTCACTCTTAAATTGTTTCTCTCAAGCATTTAGTCGGGGTGACCAAAAGCCTCTAATGCAGGCAAAAAGAGGGAACAAGAAAAAGAATTTGGACCCAGTGCTTGGGCTTCAGTGGCCTTGCTCCTAAACTCTCTCAGACTACTAAAAGTCACTTTTCAACTAATCCAATAAAAATCTAGTTGAGCCTACTCTGTGCTAACTGCTTCAGAAGGGAAAGTTGAATTTGAATGCCAGACCTTCCTATAATCACCAGTAACAGTGTACATGGTCGGATGGAGCAGACAGATTAATGGGAGGATAATTCAGTGTGGGTCAGGCTGCTTCAGAGACGAGATGGATCCATAGAGAATTTTGGAAAGACATTACTGAGAAGAGTTCGTTCTCTGTGAAGCTTGATAACACGAATTGACGAAGGAAGGAAGTGTAATTCCTTGGGCCCCTCCAGGAGTAGAGACCAAAGCCTCACAGAGAGTGAAGAGAGGAGCTTCATTGCAACAAAGTGAGACTAAGGACAGGTCCTGGTGCTAAAGAAATGCTTATTTATGAGACTGTGACTCCAACCCAAATCTATGGACATGTAAGCAGGCCAGCTAGCATGCAAGAAATGTATATAACTAACGGAATCGATGGCTATTTTGTCTCTAATTTGCCAAGTCTTCCTGAGTTGTTGTTGTTGTTTTGGTGTGTGCATGTGTGTGTTGTGTGTATGCATGTGTGTTTGTATTTGTGTGGGCACATGTGTGTAAGCCGTTACATGTACACCTATGCGCACATGTGTGGGGAGGCTGGAGGCCAACATTGGGTGTCTTCCTGCTTATTCTCCACCTTATTGCTTTGAGACAGGGTTTCTCACTGAACCCAGGGCTCACTGAGTAGCTAGACCATCTTTTCACCTCCCAGCACTGGAATTACAGGCTCATATTTTCATGCTTGGTTTTTATGTATGTGATGGTTAGGCTTTGTTGTCAACTTGATCTTTTTAATGATCTTGGGTGGGTCTCTGAGGATGTTTACAGGAAGCCTCTCAGCAAGGGGCAGGATGTAAGGAATCTCAGGAGAGCTAGAAGTAAACATCCCTTCCATTATGGGCAGTTCAGGAAGGAAATTCCAGAGACTCGGGAAGCCATTAAGTCTGGGGAAGGGTTGTAAGACCCCAGCCTAAGGCTATATAAAGGGGAAGAATTCTCTTCTTGGCTCTCCTGCCTGTTTTCTATTATGTGTGTGGTGTAGGTGATGGGTTTCTCTCTCTGCTTGGACCTGTGAAAGAGGGCCAGTCTCTTTCGCAGTTATGGAACTTCCCTTCAATCTGTAGTTACAAATAAATACTTTCCTCCCCCAAATTGTGCCTGGTTTGAAGATTCATCCCAGCGGCGTGTGGCTGACTGCGACAATGTAGGTGTTGTGGATCAAACTCACAGACTGAGCCATCTCCTCAGTCCTTTCTCAGTTCTTATAACCATTGACCATCTATAAGTAATGGACACCCAAGCAGGCCTTTTAATAAGAGATGTCCTGCTTTGCATCAGTTGAAAAAAAAAAAGATTCTCACTGGGTTATCAGTCATGCTGTGGGCATGGAATGAAGAATGTCTAGCTTTGAGGCCACCAGTTTAAAACATCCGGTCCTTTGAAAGGTTCTCCCTATGCTTTCAAAGAAAACAAATAGCAATGAGCAGAAATCCATTGTCCCATGTCACCCAAGGAGCTAGTGGACACTCCACTGTCAAAACCAGACTACCTTACCCCTAATCTTGTGTTTTTCCTCTTTCTCTGCTGCTTTATCATAGCCTGGGTTGTTTTATTCCCCTTTAATAACAAATGTTCTGTATGCATATGCACAGGCTGTCTCCTCCGTAATGCATTTACTTTTTTGGTGAAGTGGTAGGAGAGCTACCCACGCAGTTTGCTTATGGATATCAAGGGTCTCTTGCTTCCTCCGAGCTGTGGGTGGTGAATGTGGGTGCAGTAGCCTCTGGTGTGCTGTCCTTTCAGTCCGATGTGTTTTATAATTGCTACATCTTTTTCTCACAGTAATTTTCTTAATTATGTTTTCTAGGTCCTATGGCATTAGTTGTTGTCATTTTGTCCTCTTAATTTTTCAGATTTGGTCCTGCAGTTTCCTGCTGCTGTTGCCAAGGACCACAGAGAGCCTGGCGCTGAGTGCAGCTGCCCAGCCAGGCCTCTGCCCACCCTAACACAGGGTGGGTGGCCTTCTAAGTGAAGTGGATGAGGCTGCCCCGTGCCCACACACTTAAATCTTTTTGAACTTGAACTTTAATACATGAACATATTGCAAATTGGCCATAGACCCATTGGGTTACATTCTTTTTTGGGGGAGGGGATTATATTCTTATGTCCTTTCCCCTGCCCCTATTTCACCAAGGCCCTCCTCAGTGGGATTATAGGTATTCACTGTGGGGTCATGTTTGGGGGTGACAATGCCTCAGAATATACCTTCTTGCTCTGTGGCTCTTAGATTTTTTTCACCCACCTTCTACAATGTTCCCTGAGCCTTGGAGGGTGTGTTATAATATCCTTTAGTGCTGAACCCTCAGCAGCCTCTGATTTTCTGCTTTGATAAGTTTTGAGTCTTCTTAGTGTCTACCTGGAGGAGGTCGAAGCTCTCCTAAAGAACAAAAGAGCTAAAGTTACCCAACTTTAAAAATTATGAGATGTACTTTTAGAGGAACATGTTTGTAGTAAATTCTTAGTTTTGTGTTGTGCCACCATCTACTCTGAATCAGATGTGAACTTTGTCATACCGGAATGGCTTGGGGACCTGTGATTCACTGACCAGTCCTCTACCATTTTCTCTGCATTGTCAGTCCAGATACCTGCCTCGGACAAGTGCTTTCTAACCACCTTCTTATGGAGCAGTTAGGTAGCGCCCACTCCACTCACTCCACCCCCACTCCATCCACCCTTCACACCATTACAGACTAGCCATATGCTGCAGTGACATCCCGTAGTCACAGCTTGGCTTTGCAGCACTGGCCTGTTAGCTTTAAATTCACCAGCTAGGACTTCCCCAGGGAACCTACCCGGGGGCTCACAGGTCCTATCTCCCTCCCTCCCACCCTGCTTGTCGGGCACATGGGCCTTGCATATTGGCCCTGTACAGTGTTCTCTTTGGTGTCTCTATGTAAACTGCGTCCGTTATTTCATGTGTTTGGGTGTATTGCCTCCTCTGTGTCTCTCCTGACACATTGGGCTCTCCAAGAGAGTAGCCATCTTGGTAGGAATAAACTGACACAGGTCAGACAAGAGCCACAAGGGTTTCTGCCAATATAAACTAATTTCCTATAAAATAATCCCCAAAACCAAATTAAGAAAACATGCAACTTTATAGACACTAACATTTGTAATACAGTTGTTCATACTTTGTATCATTCAAGCATTACAACGATATGTCTTATTTAACTAATCAATAGCTCTTTGAATGGGGAAAACACAGATTGTATACTGTTACACTGGAATGAATGCCTTTCTTTAAAACATAGTTACAAAAGCCATGAAGGATGCGGTTAAATCTTTTCTACAGTGCTTAAGGTAGTCAATAGGAACTAAAATACAGACGAGAGATCTCTTGCAGTCACAAATACGTCAGGTGACCTGGATGACTAATGTCAAGAGCAAAGCTGCTCCCACAGCCCCAAAGGCGGGAAGAGTGGGGAGACTTGGAATTGATCGGGATGGGAACTGCTGTTGTGGTTCAAGGCTACATCTCCGAGGAAAGTGCATGTAAGCTAAGACGGTAAGAGTGGGGGCCTCCAGAGAGGATCACGTGGGAAGCATTTCCAGCAGAGGTCTGCACACGAGGAGGCTGTGAGGGAGAACGAGCTGGACACATTTGAGGGGCTGCACAATGCCCAGCGTGGCAGGCAGAGAGAAGGGGGAAGGGCGGAGCTGGCTTACCAGAGTCCCACCAGGCAGGCAGGGCCAAAGAGTTTGATCCTCTGTAACTGAAGTCCATCTAGGAATTCTAAGCAAGGGAGCCACCTTGGGACATCTGCGTTTTAAAGGATCAACTTGACCACCACATGAAGATTTATTGGAGAAGACAGGAGTATGGTTGGAATGGTTTTGTAGAAGACAGTGACAGAGGAGAGAGTGGCTGTGGTGAAGGAAGGAGCCATGGCTTGAGTGTCTTCCCGAGAGGAGAGGCTTGTCTCCACAGGCTGGCATAGGTGGGAGGTGCTGGAGGCATTGGTAGATGGAGCCTAGTGAGCAGTCCTTGGGTCACTGGTGGCTTGCCTTTGATGGGGATTAGGTCATTTTTTTGTAAGAGAGTACAAGTCTGGCTCTTATTTCTGCTTTCTGTTTCTCCATATGGAAGACTCCCGCCATCCGTCAGGGACCTTTACAGAGTCTATGCCTTGATAATTGGATTCTGAGCCTCCAAAACGATGAGCTGCATAGATAAACTTCTTTTCTTATGAAGTCAGATGTCTCTGGTGTTTTACTGTAGTGACAGAAAGCTACTAATAAGGAACATTGAAAACGAAAATGAAGAGAAACAGATATATTTGAGGATCTAGGAAATGGACCTACTGGGTATGAGTGAGTGATTGGATGTGGAGGGCGAAGAAGAGAAGGTTTTCATTTTACTTAAAAATTTTATTTTATTATTATAATAATTATTCTTAATTTCCAGGAGCAACTCTGGAGCTAGGAAGTATAGGAAAACAGCACACTGGTTTGTTGTTGGGGTGAAGGAGCCACTTGTTAGATGTCTGAATGGATAAGTGGGTGCCTGAGAGAGGAGGTAGACACACTTATGGAGCTTCAAATAAAATATGCAACCGAATTACACATCAGAACTCCCTGATTTGTAGGTAGTTATCAAAAACACCGAAAACGACAGTGAGTGCCTCAGTTAGGAGAGGAGATGATGGTTCAAGATGGAGCCTGAGAACCACCAACAGTTAAACCTGAGGAGGTCTGGACCGAGGACGGCAGAGTCAGGAAGAGACAGTGAGAGTCCAGGAGTGAGACCCTGGAAGGAAGGGGAAGAGGGTTCAGAGAAGGTTTCCTTTGGGAAGATAAAGTGAGGACAGGTCACTGCATGAGGCCTGTAGCTGTCCTCAGTGACCTGGAGGGAACATCAGAAGTTTAGCTGACAACTCCACTCTCAGTTTGAAAGTTAACCAATGGGGTGTTCGGCTAATTTCCCTGTGCAACTTCTCTAGGAACTTCATTAAACACGACATATTTCAGAAAGTTTCCTGTCAAATGAAACCGTGTCTCAAGAGTTGGACTTTCTCAGCACCCAGCAGAGCCACACACTTGATCTTGGCATCTAAAGGTAGGTATTCACGAGCAATGCTTTTTTCTGAGTGTCCCATCTGTGATATGAGGTGAAGCTATGCGTGCTTTCAGTGTGCTTTGACCTAGTCCCAGACTCATGGCTTCGAGATTGGAAATTTGTTTAAAATGAGAATATGTAGAAGACAGGGGGGCAGATCAGACTGTCACAAGGAGGAGTTAGGGGGCAGCCTGAGAGGTGAAATCGCCTGACCCCGTCTGGATGAAGATAAAAAGCCTGGGGCTTGATGGTCCTGCTGTGACGTAAGGAAGTACAGAGAGGAGAAGTGGGGAGAGTTTCTGTAAGAGACAGTTGTGTTGATAATAAGGCTCTTAGATGGCAAGTCATTAAAAAACAAACAAAGGATTAGGAATTTCCCATCCTGCATCCTGCCATTTGGCTGTCACTAATGGAGTTTTTTGGGAAGCTAAGATCACAGTACATCTGGGAGGAACCTCAGTGATAAGTGGAATAAATCAATGAAGCCCCTGAAGGGCTGTTGAGCTCTCTGGCCGCCTCACCATACCATCCTGTCGCCATTTCCTTTTGGACGCCTAAAGACTCAGGAGGACTCTCTCAGACTGAGGTTCGCACCTTTGGGAGGCTGGGGTCTGGGAGGTTTTTGAAAAGACCTCCAAGGTCTTTCTTGTGAGAGCGAACCTCAGGACTCAAACAATCACACCAGCAGATGCAAAAGCAAGAGGAGTTTTATTCTTCGGCTGCGCAGTCGGGCTCCCCAGACAGACAGATGAATGTCCAGGCAGGAGAGCCCCGAAGAACAAAGGAACAGGGTATATAGAGACAAAACCCACAAAATTATAATACAGTTCAGACCATAGGACATGTTATATTTCCATTGGCTCTTTGTCCCTATCTGTATACTCCCGATTGGTCACCTTATTGGAGCCTGAAATTTGCATTCATATCTCATTATATGGAGTGTTTGGTCTTCTGCTCATTCCCTGGAATTTATGACTAAGTCCTTTTTAAAAGGGGAGGGGGACTATTTGGTTATTTTTTGTAACCAGGAGTCAGTTTTATAAAATGGATTCTCCATTGCTTTATAAAATGGATTCTTCAGTTTTCAGCCGTGCTGTCTGATCTCTGTCAAAGGTTTGAGGCATTTTCTTCTGTAAGAACCTTCCTACAGTACCTATGGCCCCCAGCTCTCTGGCCCTTTTAAGCCACTGCTTTCCTTTGATGCCCAAATCAAAGTAATCATAGGGGTAGTTCATGTGAGGGAGACATTTTCTGCCCCTAACCCATACTCACCTGTCCTAGTCCTTCTCTGGTCACACTTCCCTTGGAAGTCCTGGATTAACTTCTTTCCGACCGTCTTTGGCTGCCTCCATGAAGCCCGGCCATAGTGTTGGGCTGTTTCCCTTAACCCTGGGCGTGGATGCAGTCCTTCCTTGGAGAGAGGGAGGAGAGGTGGGTTGAACTGCAGAAAGAGTGAGCCTGCACGTTTCTGCTTGAGTCTATTGTGCAGCGTATGGCCCTCTGCAGACTGGTCTTGAATCTTCTCCCACCATTTTCTGGGGGCCACCGACCTTCCACAAGAGCAACCCCCCTTCTCTTCACTTTATTGGACCTGGAGCTGCAGCCTTTTGCCTACCGACTCGATGTGGGAACAATTACACATTCTGAATGGTCACATTTACACAGCTGCACATTTTTTTTGTTGTTGACTTGTTGACTCAAGTAGGTAGCGTTTGCTTCCTTTGCAGCGTCAAAGCACATTTAAGTGTTTTGTTTTGCATTTCTCACCAGTAAAACCCTGGCTCTCAAAAGGCCCTTGTGATTTGGAGATGACAAGTCATTTTTTAAAGGCTTCAAAGGCACCAAACCAAATCACTAAGCGGATTTGTGGGCAAAGTACTTGAACTTTCATTTCCCTGAGTCAGTTTCTGCCACTTTTAGCTAATGGAAGACCCGTTTCCAAGAAAATAGGTATTGTATGAGCTTCCAGAGATTAAATAAAAATTTCCCATTATGTTAGTGCTTGTGGTATTGATTGCATAGTCTACCTTCTGGTTTTGCTTGCACAGAAGCTTATTCAAACAGAGAATTCTAGAACAGGGCGGGGGTCAGTGTTGAAGGGAATAAACTTCTCTCTCTGTCTGACATGTCCATCGCCCACCGATTCTCTTGTCTTGTCAACATCGCCTCTGCAGTGTCTTTCCAGTGTTTCTTCCATCCACTCTCCGTTTACGGGCTTGACGGCGCTGCGTGTTATTTTTGTATTTCCAGCTCTAAAATGGCTGGCAAAGAAGAGGCACTGATTCAAAGATAGTTAAAGTAGACGGATGGAGGAGTGAATGAGAAGGAAGCAGAGAGACCAGAAGCTTGGATGGAGCATCGGAGGCAGGTATGGCTGGAGGAGCGGTTTTCTCCCCAGCTCAAAGCTGCAGGGGAGAAAAGGAGTCACGGGCAGGACCCAGAGTAGCTCCCTGTTCCCAGCCACTGACATCATGTGTGTCATTTGATTCCAACTTTGCAAATATTGGACGTACACTGTACACTAAGTGCTTGAATCGACTCAAGCAAAATGTGTGCCCCCGAGAAACCTAATATCCGCTGAATTGTAGAATTCAGGGATTTTATGAAGCAAAGGGAACATGGATTGCATGAAACCAGCTTGGAGCAGCCCTCACGCTGCCTCTCAAGGGGCGTCGTCTGTGACTAAATTGTGTATGGACTGTCGCCTCATTTGCACGAGCAACTAGAGGGAAGTCCCTTATTGTGAGATGCAATCATTTTCTGTAATTGCTGCGGCTTCAGCAGTTTTGAAGGTAGTTTTCCTAGCAGAATGAAGTCTTGGGGAAAACAAATTATGTTGATTTACTATCAATTCTGCAAATAAGTTGTCTGGGGGAATCAGAGGGAGTCGTTTATAGAGCACAGGAACCTACTCACTATCTGACAGTTTAAATTGCTTGCTTGGAATGTGAAAAACTGCCGACGTTTAATTGCCTGTTCTAATTGCATGGTGTCACCTCCGAAGCCACCATTTTGCACTTGGAGGTGGAGACTTTCTGTGGGATGATGAAAGGGAAGAAGCCATGCTTGTTTCCCCATGTCCCAGAGGGCAGGGCCGGAGCGACGGATGTCCAAGGAATCACCGAGAGGAACTCTGTAGTAAATTCCCGTTTAAGATCCACTGTGATGAGTACTGTGTTGCTGCAATTAACTTCTTTGAATTGTCACCAAATGAGCAGCAGGCGGTCTTACAAACCTAGTATGGTGCTTTGATTGGGTGTCTCCCATTAATTTATGTGAGCTGAATGCTAGGCTCCCAGCTGCCGGGCCATTTGGGAACTGGAGCCCCCTGGAGACAATGTATTGTTGGGGGTGGGCTTGTGGGTGTTGTAGCCAGCTTTCCCTTGCCAGAGTTTGGCACATTCTCCTGTTGCTGATGTTGGCCAGGAGGTGATGTCTACCCTCTTCTTCTGGAGGCTATAAGCCAAAATATAAACCCTTTCCTCCACAGCTGCTGTTGGCCGGGTTCTTTCTGCAGCAACAAGCAAGCCGAGAGCAGTACCCAGCATTGGGTGTGTTTTGGAGATAATCCAAGCTGGCCTGAAGCTCACCTTGTGGGCAGGACACTGGGGGCTCTGAGCTGGTTTAGCTCTCACCAGTAACCTTCAGGTCCCACCAGGGTGGAGGGTCCTGGCAGTCTGATGCTGAGTAAGGCTATTCAGAAGTTTACAGGCCGTGTGAGGCTTTTTATTTATTTTCCATTAGATGCAAGAACTTGACAACGGTGTTTCTCCCAGGGTCAGTTATGACTAGTCCCTGAAGCAGACCAGAAAGCTCTTTCCTCACAAGGCTCATGCGCACTACAGACACCAGGGGAGCTGTGAACAGAAAGAACCGCCTCATGCTTCAGAGGTCGGAGGGCACAGAAGATGCAAATGGGCTCTAAAAATCTGCAGTCACTTCTCTCTGACTAAATGCTTAAGAAGATTCTTCAGGGAATTTTTGGCCTGAAGTTGTAGAGTGCTTGGAATAAAGCTTTTTTTTTTCCAACAAAAAGGTTGGGCTCTGTCACTTGCTTGCTATTTTATCACATTTTTGTAGTATACCAGATTAGAGAATTACAGAGGACAGGATCTTCACATGAAGTAGTTTTCATCTCTTGCCGTATCAAGTAGGCCCAAGTGCTCCACGAGCATTTCCAGCCCTGGACCAGCCCCGGGCCTTTTCCTGCCCCGATGCTTCCCGACCTCTGCAGCTGTCTGCCTGCCTACGTGTCACTCACAAGTTCAGCCTGTGCTGGGTGGTGGGACTGGGGCCTGGGATTTCTCCCCTCTCACTGGCTCCTTCCAGCACTTGCAGAGTGGAGAGAAATTTCAAGGCTGTTCTTTAGAAGTAGAGCTGTGTGCATATCATTCTTTTAATTTCTAAGTTCAGAAATGGTAAAATATTCCCCCAAGCCTTGTCCAGACAGAACAAAAAATACTTATTATAGCTCTGGTATGTTTGACTGATGGGAAGTCTAACTGTCATCACACTAATGAGTTAGGGCCTTTTTTAGTTTTTATTTTTAGGACCTTTTTGATTATCCTTTAATTTGTTTCCAGGAGTTTTTCTGAAAATTGTACTATTCCTTTATCCTTGAAATTTGAAATGTTATCTGATCATCATGTTTCTTTCTTTTTCTTTGGCAAATTCTCTGTGATGATAGATTTCAGTGTTTTATTCTGATGCCCATTTTTATTTGCCATTATTCTTAAGAAAACTTAGTCCTACATTCTTAAGTAACTTTGTAATAAAATCTGCAACTCTCTAAATTGCACATGCATTCTGTGTGCCGTTCTACTTGCAATCAGAGCCACGTGATGACATCTGACCTGAAGCCCTAAAGTAGTGTATCAAGAAATTACAAGGAGTATCAACACACTTGGGCCAGGAGGACCGGGCTGAGTACTAGGCTATCCAGGGTCTCCTGCCACAAGGACTGATCCAGACGGCCCACGGAGGAGGATATCCAGCTGATTGGGGATGGGGAGGGGAGGATTGGGGAACTGGGGATAACAACTCACTGTTTGCCCACTGAATAATGTAACTCATTATGGACAATAAATATATATTTAAGGAAAAAAAAGAAATTACAAGGAGAGGGCGTGGTAATAATGAGAACAACAGGCTGAAGTCAAGGTGGGAAAAATTGTCACCAAAGGAGGTCAAGTGATGAGAAAACCCAGGTGGAAGAGAAAGGAGGACTTCAGGAAATAGGACAAGGATGCTCTTTTTTTCCTGTGAAAACTGATTAGAGTTTTGTGTTTAGGATAAACTAGGAGTGCACCACAGGGGTAAGGTGTGTGATGTGGGGAAAGGGAATAAAACCACGCACATTAGATAACTACGTAGGAATGCAGTTTGAATGAAACTTGGGCTTTAAAAATGGTCTAAAGCCGTTGAAACCCTTTGCTCTCTAAGTATAAGCCAGTATAAACCTTGAATCCCAGCCCTCAGGAAGCAGAGGTAGGAGGATCACCATGAGTTTGAGGCCAGCACATGAGACTACAGAGTGAGACCCCCAAAGAATAAATCATCCTTGAAAATGAGCTCATGTTTAAAAATTCCAAATTACATATATGAGATACAGCACCTTCAACAAGACCTAAGAAACCCCATCTTTAAGAATTGTTTTAAATACACATGCATATTTATTTATTTATTTTTCTTTTTTATTGTCCATAATGAGTTACATTGTTTAGTGGGCCAACAATGAGTTGTTATCCCCGATTCCTCATTGCCCCCCCTCCCCATCCCCAGTCAGCTGGATATCCTCCTCCGTGGGCCGTCTGGATCAGTCTTTGTGGTAGGGGACCATGGATAGCCCAGTCTTCAGCCGGGTTCTCCTGACTCCGGTGTAAATACACATGCATTTACATCCTAGCCATTTAAGTGCACATTTATAGGGTGCTAAATACTTTTATAATGATGCTTGCTTTGCAGTCATTGCCATGATTTATAAAACTGAAATCTATAGCCATCAACAAGAATGCCACCTTCTCCCCCTGCCCCACCCCTGGGTGCTACCCTTGTACTGTGGTGGTTTTTTTCTGAGGGTGTCATAAAAGGAGAACCATAAAATATTTGAGTTTTGTGACTGCTATAGTTTAATGTCCCCTTCCAAGCTTATGTTGAAAATCGTTATTTTAGCAGTGAGCCCTTTCCCAGTGGTTTGTCGGTCCTGGATGAATCAGTGTCATCATCATAGGAGTGGGTTAGTTATCCTGGAAATGGGTCCCTAATTTTTCTCTGGGTCTCATGTGTGCTCACCCTTCCACAATGATGTGAAGCAGCAGGAAGTTCCTTCCAGATACAGACTCCCAGTTTTGGATTTTCTTGCTTCCAGGACTACAAGCCTTCACCACCAACTTCTATAGTTTGTAAATTATTCAGCTTATGGTGTTCTGTTCTAGCAGCAAAGGACAGACTAAGGTAGCTTATTTCACTGAGCATAATATAGCATTTGTAGATATCACGTTTTGTGTATCCATTCTTCTTTTTTTCCATTGTTTACAGGATTGGGCAAACACGAGCATTATAAATATCACCACACAAGAGAAATTTTCAAACCAAATGCCCACACTGGATTTGACACTTGTGAGCACCATGGGCTTGCACTCTGTGGGTGTTCTTAGGGCTTTCAGTGCTGGGTTCCCTTCTCCCCACGTAGTATCTGGGTGGGAATTGACTGCTGATTTATGCTTTCCTTAGAATTGCATTTCTGCCTCAACATGCTTTCTAGGGTCCCTGTCACTTTCTCTTGCTTCCTGAGATCTTCCTCTCTTTCTTTCCGCACATTCAATCATGTTTTTTGATTGTAGAATGGAATGCATTAATAAATATTTCAAGGAATTACTGGGAAGGAAAGGTTCACTGCTATCATTTGCTAAGTATACAGTTTTGCCTTTCATTTATTTTATTATCTTCTTCTGTGTGAAGTTGATGTTTTAAAAAATATATTCTGTAGCTATTTTTCTTTGCAGAAGGTTACATGTAACATTATAGCACTGCAATTTGAATTTATACCATTTTAATTTTACATGCATAATTAACATGCATAGTTTTTGCTCCTTAAGATCTGTCTCCTTGTTTTTCATTTGTTGTCACATAATTAGGTTTGGGAGGAATGTTTTACCATTTCTAAACTTAGAAATAAAAATAAAATGAATGTGCACACAGCTCTGCTTCTAAAGAACAGCCTTGAAATTCGTCTCCACTCTGCAGGTGCTGGAAGGAGCCAGTGATCAGAGAGAAAGCTCAGGCCTCGGTCCCACCACCCAACGCAGGCTGAACTTGTGAGTGACACCTTATATATTGTGTGTCCCAAAACATAAACAACATATTTTAAAAGACATTAATTTGTTAAATTATATAGAAAATAAAATGTTGAGTCACAAACTAAAATTATAATGCTATTAGCTTATAGACTAATAATTGTTTTAAAAATGTATTAGTCTCTTTATTTATTAAGTAGAAACTTTGTATGGACACATCATGTGTGGGTACCATCATTTCTCTCCTCCTGCCCCCACTCCATTGAGGACCCTCCTCAGTGGGATTGCTGGTGTTCACCATGGGGCTGTGTGTTATGAGCTGTGTGGGCAGCAGTCAGTCATGGTGTGCGTGTGGGGGGGGATGCCTCTGGATATTCCCTCCCACCCTGTGGAAAGAATGCATTCTCTTAATCTGTATTCAGAAAGCAAACAAGAAAACAACCCCGAGTTACAAACCATTTACTTCAATAATTGCTCAGGAATTTACCATTATTTGAAATTGTTATTTTTTATATTGCTTCAAGTCAGTCTAGTGTTCTGTCACTTTATCCTGCAGAGCTTTCTTGACAATTTCTTACAGGTCGGGTCTGGTGGCAGCAACTCCCTCAGCTTCTGTATACTGAGGTAGGGTCTCACTCTAGGCCAGAAATTCACCACGTAGTCTCAGGCTGGCCTTGAACTCACAATCCTCCTACTTCTGCTGGGATTAAAGGTGTGCGCCACCATGCCGGGCTTGGAGGACAGTTTTGGTGGATATACGCTGCTTGGTTGATAAGGTTTTGTTTCTTGTTAACACTTTGAATATATTGTCCTGCTGCCTCTGGCTTCAGTGTTTGTGGTAATAAATCTGCTAATTTTCTTGTTGATAGTTCTGTGTAGGTGAAGAGCTTCCCCCTCCTTGCCGCCTTCAAGTTTCTCTTTGACTTTCAAAAGATTGGTTAAATGTCTTCGTGTGTCTATGGGAGTTTTTGGTTTCTTGAATGTCTGTGTTCACACAGGTCGTCATTTGGGAAGTTACTAGACAGCGTTTCTTCCGATATTCTTTCTGTCTGTCTCTGATTTTTCTCCCTCCTGGCCTTTGCTGGGACTTGTTTTCCTTTGAAGCATTCCAAGAAGCAATCAGAGCTTTCGTGTGGTGGCCAAAAGCTCCTAGCAGCCAACATGCATGTCTCAGATCTCAGTAGTGGTGTGTTTGCTAGTGTTTCATTGGGCAAAAAGTCACATGGGCAGCATCTGTGCTCAGGGGCACGCGCACCCGTGCACCCACACACCTGTTGTGTTGGGAGGTTGGCAGCTAACCAATGGGCATGGACGAAGAAGGACGTGACCCATTGGGGGTTTTACTATAGGCGTTTGCTTCAAGGGCAGTTAAACTTTTTGTGGGAATTAATTTTTTCTTTTGCCCTAGGTCCTCACATTTTCCAGGCAGCACTCTACCCTGAGATATAACCCAGTGTTCCTCTCCTTGCCCCCTTCTGAAACCTTTTTGACTTTTTATTTTGAGGCAGAATCTCACTAAGTTGATTAGATTGGCTTTGAATTCACTCTGTAGTCCACTAGGCCTGGCTTGGAGTTAATATCTTAACCAAAAGCTGTGAGACACACTTCCTGAGGCTCTGGGTCTATCATGGAAGAGGTGGTGGAAAGATTGTAAGAGCCAAAGGAAGGGGAGGACTGCTTACAAGGCAAACTTCCAGACACAAAATGGCCTTCCTGTGCATGACTTCTCAGTGCCTGATAATAACCTACACATAATGGGAGGAAAAGATGATGACGCCAAAACAAAACAGAGGCTAATTGAGAGGGGGAAGAGATATGGAGGAGGGTGGGGAGGGAATCATAATGGTTTATGGTCTATAATTATGGAAGCTGTCAATAAAAAATTAAAGAAAATGGAAAAAACTCATGAGACAAAGTTTGAGTTTTAGTAGTCTTTAAGATTATAAATCTCAGTCATTTCATTTCATTTGTTATATTATTTATTTGCGTGTGTGTGTGTGTGTGTGTGTGTGTGTGTGTGTGTGTGCGCGTGCGTGCGCCAGGGTCTCTTGCTGATACTTGAGTGGCTGGGGAATTGAACCCGGGCCAGCAGGCTTTGCAAGCAAACACCTTTAACTTCTGAGCTATCTCCCCAGCCCCCTCAATCACTGAAGTCATGATAATCCATCTGACCTTCTCCCCAGGAAGATTTGTTCTAGTTGGGCAGTCAGTCTGAATCCTTAGACAATTAAAACAGTTCTTAAGACTCTGACCATGTTAGCTAGACGTTCTTCAGACCCTCAGAATTGCTGCTTTTTGCCTGGAAGGCGCCGAGTTATTGCTTCTGGAGAAAGGTCAAGTGACTAACTTTCCATTCATAGCTCACCGCCACTGGCAAAGACTCTCTTGACCTCCTTAGACACTGGAAGAAAGATGATGCCCTCCAGCACTTTGGACAGCTCAGCCTACAAGAATCTAATTCTTCATTGCTTCCTGGGCCAGCTCTGGAAATAGCTCCTTTATCATCATCCATCTCTTTCTAGAAGAGATCTTTAAATTCTACTTTGTTAAAGAAGAATAATGGGGCTGCCTTTTACAGGACTGTAATAAGAATTTTTGAGAGCATTTTTTTAAAGATAAGAGGAAAGAAAATTTTAAACACTAGTAAGTATATTTGATAAGGCTTTCCGAAGATACACATGTTCTTCAAAAAATGATCACTTGAAGACCGCTGAGGACATGTGCTGCCGATAACTCTCGTTTCTTTAGTTCTTTCTCAGAGCCTCAGTTTTCCAGGTTGGAATTCAGGTGTTTTCTGGGAAGCTGCTTCTATCCCCAGCTTCTGACCATGGCTCACAGGGGCAGGAAAACTAAATACAACTGCACCAAGTTTGCAGCAATGTTAAGGACAATTGTACTTTGTTTCTTGAAAGATGAAGAAGCAACACTGGCTCTCTTTAGAGCTCTTGATACCTGTTGTTCCCAAGACAAAAGAGGGGAAAGAAACCATGCTGAAGGCAGAGCGGAGAGACAGGAAGCAGGGAGGTCAAGGTGACAGGAGCGAGATGCTGCATTCAGCTTTACCTGACACAGCTTTTGGTTGTATGAACCTACGAATCACCTTTAGTTTTAACCTAGGTGGAGTTCTGCTGTACGATTAGTAACCTCAAGTCCGCTGAACTCAAAGGAGAAGATGGAATTCTAGAATTGTGAAGTACTTGGCCGGATGCCTGTGAGAAAGAGGGTACCTTCAGTGGACGAGAGGTGCAGTCTGCCTCTCACTGCTGGCAGAAAGAACCCGACCGAGAGCAGCTTGCGGAAAGAAAAGGTTTATTTCAGTTTACAGACTGGAGGGAAAGCTCCATGATGGCAGGGAAAATGATGGCATGAGTAGAGGGTGGAATCAGCTCCTGGCCAACATCAGATGGACAACAGCAGCAGGAGAGTGTGCCAAACACTGGCAAGGGGAAGCTGCCTAGAACACCCATAAGCCCACCCCCAGCAACACACCTCCAACAAGGTTCCAATTCCAAAATTGCCATCTGCTGGGGACCTAGTTTTTAGAGCACATTAAGTTTATGGGGATCACCTGGATCAAGCCACCACAACAAGGGTACTTTGAAAGGAGGGATGATTGTACCCGTGTGTTCTCGACAGTAGAACCTTGTGTAGCAAGGATCTTAGCAGATGAGATTTGAGGTGTAGAAATTTTCAGCGATGTGAAACACACAGCAAAGTATCTTTATCCTAAAGTAATGACAGGCTCGTGTGTGAGACACACACAGAATCACTGGCATTGAGACGAACAGATCTATTGGGCTGTGGAGATAGCTCAGAGGTTAAAAAGGAACTTGCTTGCGAAGCCTGCCTGCGCAGGTTCAATTCTGTTCATCCTGTTTGGGTGTCAACTTCTTTCTCTAGGTTTGGGAAATCCCCTCTTGCAATTTTATTTACAGTTGATCAATTCCTTTTGCATTTACCTCAGCTCATTCTCCTCCCCTTGTATTCTGAGGGTTGGTCTCTTGAATTTATCCAAGAATTCCTGGAAATGTTGGGCATGTTCTTTAACGTTTTCTTTTTATGTGCCTTGTGTATTATTGTGTCAATGTTCTCCTCCACCTCTGAAATTCATTCTGCACGATCTTGTTCTTGTCTGTTAGCAATACTTCTGATGTGGTTTTTATTGATTGATCGTTGCCTTCATGTCCATCACTTTGGCTTCATTCTTTTTCAGTGTTTCAATTTCCTTGCTGAATTTTCTTCCACATTTATGACTTTTTCCTCGAGCTTACACCCCCCCCCTGTTTCATTCACCTTGGAGACTGTCTTGTCAAGGTCTTTGATATATATTTTTTGGGTCAGTCATCTGCTTATTTGAGGCATCTATATGGTCCTTAATTGTTTTCTGAAGTAGAGCTCTAAGTTCTTTCTCTGACATTTCAGCTTTCACAATGTTTTCTGCTTCCATTATGGGGAGGGGTTGAGAAGTTGGGAGTGTATTGTGGTGGTTTATGTGTCTCTTAGTTTTGTCTTGAATAAGTGTGGAGATGATTCCCCCCGAATTTTATTTGTTTCCTCTTTTCCAGCTCTGGTTGTGAGTTTTGTCTTGAGTAAGTTCTTTTAGTTTTAATAGGAAGTGTGTTTCTTTCAGGTTTTTCAGTGGCAGCCCTGTGCTGAACCCTGCAGATTTGTTAATAGTTCTGGCTTTGTTCATTCTAGGATAACCTTCAATATGACAGACTGTCATTAGGGCATTGTTTGGAGAGGGTGTGGTCCATATACTTTTTTAAAGAGCTGAGGGTAGGAGCAATGAGTGGTGAAGTGAGGAAGGGGTGAAGGAAGGAGAGGGGAGGTGAAGGTTGGGTGAGAAGATGACTAGATAGGTTGGAGGTGTGCGAGGAAGAACGAAGACTAGTGTAGCTCTAGAAGTGAACAAAGGTAGGCTTTTGTGAGTATAGAAAAGTGAGGGATGGCCTTAAAGGTCTGTTTTGGTAAAACAGAGATTGTAAACATAGTAGCTTAATGATGTATGAAATGTCAGCTTAATACAAATATGCATTTGGAGTGTGTAGTCTAGGGCATCAGCATCCATAACCAAGAAATGAAATACAGAATAATAGCATTGATAGAAAAGCACAGAGGAACTACACAAGCAAAACCAGTAAACCTCCAGGCAAAGTGAGGAAGTAAGAAGAGAGAAGAAGGAAAGGAAACAAAGACCAATAAACAACAACAAAACAAAGCAAAAACCACCAGATAGACAAGTGATGTACTCTGTATATGTGTCCTCCCTCCCTCCCTCAGGTTGTAGCTTGTAATGGTATCGCAGCAGATCAATCAGATGAAATCTGTGTGTGTGTGCATGGAAACTCAAGTGCAGAGATGTCAGAGAGTCCATCCAAAGTATATAATGAGGAGATAAAAGATCCAGAATTCAGATCTCAGAGTTTGGTTGCAGAATCCATACTATTAACTACTTTGCAATAAGAGAAAGAAGAGGATTTCCTGTAAAAGTATTTCCAGGGCTGGGGAAATGACTCAGTGGTTAAAGGCACTTGCTTCCAAAACATGGCCTGGGTTTGATTCCCCAGTAGCACGTAAAGCCAGATGCACAACGTGGTACATGTATCTGGAGTTTGTTTGCAGGGACAAGAGGCTCTGGTATGCCCACATTCATTCTCTCTTTCCCTCTCAACTGTCTCTCTCAAGTAAATAAATAAAAATATTTAAAATAAAAAAGTCTGTATATGTGTGGGTTGTTCATATGAGAAAGAGTTCTGTAGGGAACTTCCTGTCAGAAATCTACAGCCTCGGATGCCCGTCCCTAGGTCAGATGCCATCTGGCTCTCTGTGGGCATGGGTTAGAACTCTCCCAGGCAGGGCATCTTTGGCCTGGAGGAAGGCAGAAGTCTTGCCCACCCAGGTATCTGGGTGCTGGCTGGAGGTGCTGTGCTCCCCTATAATAGTGGGGTGGGGAGGGTGGGGTGACTACCTTCTCTTGGCAGAGACCAGCTCCAGGGTTCTAACCTCAGATCTGCTTAGGCCCTGAGTGAGCACTTACTCACTGGGCAGTGCCCACGTCCACTTCTCCAGGCCCCTTGAATCACTTCCTCACGATGTTGACCTGTGGTGATGGCTGATGTGGACACTGTGGTGCCATAGCAGAGGCTGGACATTTGTCAGGAGACCTCGGGGGCTCTCAGGTGATGGCAGTGGCCAGTTAAGGGAGTGTTGGAGATTTCTCTGACATGCTAGCGACTGCAGACCTGGCTCTTGGAGGGTCGCTGGCATCGCTCACTGCAGAGGCCTCAGGCGTAGGTCTTCAGAGTCCTGTGCCCACACTTCTGTGGCTCCTCTGAGCCTCTGGAGGTTGGCTCTCTGCCCTTGGAGGGAAAACATGGGAGAGCTGGGGAGTGGCATCCGAGCCACTTGCTGAGGGGAGCTGGGGCACAGGAATTTCCCCAGGTTTCTCTGTGGAGTGTCAGTCCCGTACAAGGATGGCTGCCCTCGTGTTGGCTGGCAGCCCTGCATGCACGTGGTAAGTTTGCTGAGGGAGTCTGTCTGTGGTGCGTTGGCACCGAAACCTCTGTTTTTGTATCTTTATCTCTCTACTTCCTCCAATGTGGCTTGTGCTTCACCATTTTACCCTGCACTTTACTTTTTGAGCCACTTTTCTGATTTTTTGTACTACCTTACTAGTTTTAGCTTATCATTAATTTTTAATTTTTGGAATTTTATACTGCCCTAATATATTAATTCAGGGTACGAGTTAAAGGATTGCTGGAGACCAGCTACTTTAAGAAAATATTGGTCTGACCCCTCAGGATCCTTTCAATAAAGATTTGGCACTGATCTACCTCAGAGGAAAGTCTCAGGCTCTTCCACAGGCCTTTTTGGGTGAATTGTACTTTTTGTGTGTGCAAAGTAGTTGCTTGCACCCAAACACTGGCTGGCTGGCTGTATTGTTGCTGTCTAAAATGTAAAGGTGCTTCCGAAATTTCTGGAAAATTTTTTTCCCTCTTGTGAGACTTCCTTGGTATTGTGGTATTTAGTATCCCTGGCTTCCACTCACTAAAAGCCAGGGCAGCTTACCCCGTGCCTGGGATAACTCAAGATTCACCTCTTTTCCTTTGGGTTCTGGGGAGGTCCTTGCCTCTCCTTAGAAGAATCCTTTAGTCACCCGAGTTTTGGGGATTTTTGGGGAGGGCTTGCCAGTCAAGCACCAGGACCTCTGTGATAATTTATCCTGTGCACCCACATAGAATGTTGAGCACGATGGCACGTGCCTGGAATCCCAGAGCTGGGGAAGCAGAGACAGGGATCCCCTGGGCTTACTGACCAGCTTGTCTAGTTGAATTGATGAGCTCTAGGCTCAGCAAGCATCCTGTCTCAGAGAATAAGGTGGACAGTGGCTGGAGAGGGCACCCTTCAAGTTGATCTCTGGCCTCCACTGCACAAGAAACAGCATCTACCTGTGTGCCACACACACATATGAACACACACGTGCAAAACCCACAAAGATTTCTTCCTCCTCTTAAGGTCCATTTCACTTATTTGGTCCTAATATAATATCTTGTCATATTTACCTTATTGACTTATGCCATCATTAAACACATACTAGTTTTACGCATTCATCTTTTTGTTAATTTCTAAGCTAGGAAGGACACCCAAGGGTTGTGGGAGAAATAAAGGGCCTCAAAATGTTTCCCCATCCATGCCTCCCTGTGACTGGTTTCTAAGATAAAATTTGAGATTCTAGGAAACTTTAGAATAATTGGCCCCAAACAGCTTCTACAGACATTAGAATGCAATTCAGGATTGAGAACAGATTTCCATTAGGATCTGAGCATGGTTTTTAGTAGGTAGAGCTTCAGCAAAGTTGTTGCAACCAACGACCATCTAGACTTTGGTCAAAAGAGCTTTCCTCTCACTGTAGTAATAGGAACATTTCCATTTCTTATGGCAATCAAGAGAGTATCAGGACTTCCCAGTTAAGATGGCAAACCTGACAGGTGAATTGAGACTGTCAAAGGGGATGGAGGGAATTGGGGGGGTGAGGAATGGGAGAGGGGATTTATACAAGAAGCTAAACCAATAACGAATCGATACCATAAAATCCTTACTTTCAAACAGTAAGTTTTTGAGGGCTGGAGAGATGGCTCAGCAGTTAAGGCACTTGCCTCCAGTGCCTAAGGCCCTGGGTTCAATTCCCCAGGACCCACATGGGCCAGACCCACAAGGTCTCCCTCTCCCCCCTCTCTCTCTGTATCTCTCTGCTTGAAAAATTAATAAATTCAAATATTAAAAAGACCCAGTAAGCTCTTGAGGAAGCTGTGGGCATCACCTGGTAAGAGGGACCATGAATAGAATGGGAGGAAGCCTAACCCCAAGAAATATCAGTCAGGCTTGCAACTCCCTGTTCCATTCATTGGTTACTTCTCACACTGAGCTGTTGATCAAAGAGACCCATGAGATCCCCCAAACAAGGCAGGCTTTTGTCAAAGCTCTTGAACAACCCCCCCCCCCAGGTCAAAGGTAAGACCCTGTTGCTGAAGATACCACAGAGTGTCGTCAAACACCACCAAGAGATCCTGCTAGATCCAGAATGGTAACCAGCTCCCAGATGGCAGCATGTGTAGCACTGGAAGGTGTGGCATGAGCTGCCAGGGGAAATTGGTCAATGATATTTGGAGAAAGCAGAGACCACTGATACACAATATAGACAGTTGTTACAAGAATGCTGAACACATGGCTAGATGGAGGAGACCAGCCAGTCAAAAAATACTCATCTGTGCAATAGTGGCGCCAAACCTAGGTGAGTAACCAATGGCTTACTGATTGGCTAAGAGATCCGCTCAGTGACAAGGAACCCTTAACTGGAACTGGGATCCATGGCAAAATCTTATGGGGACCAAGACCCCGGGCTCCAAGGGGAAATTCCCAGTACCAGAAAGCTACAAAGAGGCTACACCCATTAGAATCTTGCCAAATTAACCATGTTTTTCTCATTTAACCTGTACTGATCTCACTCTCCCATGGAGATTTCGTTTGTATTTTTCAGAAAGCAGAGAGAGCTGTGGACAACCCAATTCCACCAACAAGTCATGGGACGATGGCTGACCTCCTGGCAGGAGATGAACCACCGCTGGCCTATCATACAGGTCCCAAATGAAACCTATGAGAAAGTGATGAGATAAACAGGAGACCAATCACTACAGCCAGTCAGATAACCCATGAAAGGACAATGGAGACAGACACCAACAATGCCCAACACAACCCAAAGCGGAAGTCCAGAGACACTTAAGATCTCAGCAATAAAGCCAACTTAAAATTCACCCACCATGACTCAGGGAACTGAGCAGAAGAGGGGGCAGAAAGAGTGTAAGAACCACAGAGGGAGAGAATATCCAGTCATTGCCCCCCTCAGCAACAACATACAAAGGAGAAAAATAACTGGCTACTTCTTGTATACTTCATAACCCCTGCCCCATGGACTGATCCAGTATGTGCACTGAGGAGGGTCCCCAGTGGGTTGGGGGCAGAGAGGAGGGAAATGGGGGTACCATCACAAGATGTGCTCATACAATGTATCTAATTATTGACAATAAAGATGTTAAAAAAGAGAGTATTCTCTATTCTCTCTCATGTCTATGACAACACTGAAAATTACCCAGGGCTTTAGTAGCATTTTTGCTAATACAAAAGCTTTTTTTCTTAGTTTGATACACAAGGAGAAATGCAGTGATAATTTAAGTAAGTGTGCTATCTTGGTTTTTTTTCCAGACGCATCTTGAAGGAACCTGGCCTTCTTTGAATGACCTTTTTTACCACGATCTGCTTGTTACTGTGAGTTTAACAGCCAATTAAATTTGCATGGGGAAAGAGTCTACAGAGAGATCCTGGTCGAAAGAGAACAGAAATGCTGGAGAACATCTCATAAGCTGTCAGTGTATAAATCATCAAAGTTCAGGCCTGTGAGCTTGTTAAACTGAGAGAAGACTCAGCAAGATTTGCTGAACTCAGAGGCTCTCATGTTTGTGTCTGAGTTGATTAAGGTACAACAGGGAAGTGGGGTCTGGTTTCAATTCTGTCAGCCAGAGAAGGTAGCAGCATGTGGCAGTGAAGCCCACTGATTCTCTAGATGAACCCTACGTGGTGAAGAGATAGCAGAAGGTTTGCATTTTAAAAAGTTTCTTTGTATTTCACTCTGCAGTGCTTGTGATTTGTTGTGTTGAAATAGATGAATGACAACCAGAGGTCCTGGGTAGGTCAGCAGAGCTGAAACTGGACAGGCAGCACAATTCTCTGCAATCCATGGATGGGCACAAAATGGCCCAAGTTCAGGGAAGCACAGCCATGCCAGGCAAGCTCCATCCCCTCTGATCCTTTCCAACCTCTCCCAGCCACGCTGCCTCCTTTACAGCTTTTCAGCGTCCCAGACAACTCTTTGCCCTTTTTAGTTTCTCTGCCCTGATATCATTTGTCTAGACATCCATGTGTTCTACCTACTTGCTTTCTTATGGTCTTTATTCAAGTGCCACTTAACAGCGAGGTGCTGGGACCCCATGCCATCCTCCTCCATTTTCACCTGTCAGTGGTGGTTTGAAAGTTAAATGTCCCCGTAGCCTCGAGCACTTGTGATGAAGCTGGTGGAGCTCTTGGGAGACAGAGCCTTGCTGGAGGAGGTGTGTCAGAGGGGGTGGGAATTGTATAATTCAGCCCACTTGCCCTCACTACTTCCTCTCTGCTGTTATGTGATGATGTGAGCCAGCTTCCTGCTCCGGTCGTGCTTTGCCTGCTATGAAGAAGCTTCCCCTCAAAATTTTCAGCTAGAAACAAACCCCTTTCTTCCATAAGCTGCTCTGGTTGGGTGTTTTGTCCGAGCCATGAGTCGGGAGCTGCACCAGAAAACCCATGCCAAGAACAAGCACCAGCCCTCACCATGTGAATGTTTGTCTTGGAATTGATTTGTGGGAGGAATATGAAAGGATTTAGAACTTTGGACTAGAGAAGTCTTAGTGAAATGCAGAGGAAAGCATGGACTACGGGAGGCTTGGCTTATGAGATTTCAGAAGGAGGAAAAGGACTTTATTGGGACCTGGGCTAGAGGCAGAGAAGCTAGCTGCATCCCACCCATGGAAGGGACTGGTATGTTGAGTGGAAGGACAATAAAGATGTAGTTTGGCACAGAAAGAAGTATGGATGGCTTTTAGCTCGGGTCCAGATTTTATAGCCACTCCAGCTGGAATTATTTAAGAGATCACAACCATTGAAGACGAGCCGGCTTCTCTTTTCCTTGGGACAGAAGGCTGAATGTGATTCTTTTGAAAGGAGGAGTCCGCTAATTGAGGCTCTTGTTCCTCAAAGTTACATCTCCCCCCCCCCCCAGCTTAACAACTACGGCAGCATTGCCCATCTAGTACTGGTTCTAGAAGCATTCATTGCTGGCGATTGAGGCTCATGAAATGCACATGGCTCAGGAGAAGACCCCACATGGAGGCCGTGGGGGGAGTTGTGGAGATCGATTGTGGGTTGCTATGGAGACCCCAGGATTTCACACGTGACAGGACAATGGGATGGCCACCAAGAAAAGCTGCTGTCTTAGGTGGATTCTGTCTGGGAAGCAAGCAACACAACCAGAGGATCAGAGTTGCCCAAACATCTTAGAACCCAGAGGATTTCGCTACAAATCCCAGGCACTAGACACGGAGCTGTGGGATTTCCTGCTTGCCCTGCATTGGTCTAAATTTTTCTTGCTACGACATCCCTATTCCTCCTTTTTGGAACGAGAATGCTTACTCTATGCCATTGTGTTTTGGAAGTATGTAACTTGTATTTTGATTTTACAGGGCTCATAGTTAAGAGACTGCCTTAGATCTCAAATGAGGCTTTGGATTTTGAACAGTGTTTGGACTGGTAAAGACTATGGTGACTCTATCACACCTTCCAAGGCTCAGGGCCCATTGCTGAAGAGGAAGGATGTAAGAGGCACAGGAAAGGAAGGACTGCTTACGTCGCTGTCCTCCAGACACCATCACAGTGCCTGACACTAGCTGCACAAGGTCTGCACAACAGGAAGACAAAATGAGAGCACCAGGATAGAAGGGAGACTAGCCGGAAAGAAAGGACTCAGTGTAGAGGGGTTGGGAGGGAGGAAGGCAGGGCGGTGAGAGGGGATCAGGACCCTGGTATAGTGTCGATATCTAGGGAAGCTGGCAACAGATAGTTTTCAAAATTCCCCATTTTTTTTTTTTGGTTCTGTGACTACAAAAACGCCCTGGACCTGCTTCTATATTGGGACATATCATCTAGGAGAACCTATATGAATGTTCTCAGGCTGGCGCTCATATTTGGTTTAGAATAAACTATCTCATTCCCTTTGAAATGAAAGCTGTGCTATGCATCAGTGCCTTGTAACATTCATAGCTATAGGGTTAGTGGAAGTTCCTGGCCTGTTAAATACTGCATTCTAGAAGTTTCTTTTTAATATTTTGTTTATTCATTTTCAAGCAGAGAGATACAGAGAGGATATATATATATATATATATATATATATATATATATATATATATATATATATATATATATAGAGAGAGAGAGAGAGAGAGAGAGAGAGAGAGAGAACCAGGGCCACCACCTTGTGGGTCTGGCTTATGTGGGTCCTGGGGAATTGAACCCAGGGCCTTAGGCACTGGAGGCAAGTGCCTTAACCGCTGAGCCATCTCTCCAGCCCCATTCCAGAAGTTTTACTGAAAAGCCACAGGGACGTTAGGTCAGCAACAGAGGTGAGTAATCAGCAGCTATCAGGGGTAAACAGGCAGCATGAGATAGTCTCAATCCGCAGCGTCATTTCTCCATGACCATGAAGTAGAATCAATCTGCAGAAACTTCTTTAAATTCAAAACACGCCTCCTGCAACTCCCTTTCTTTTCTTTGTTGGCTTAGAATATAGTCGACATGATTTTTGTCATGGACACTTTATTATATTAATTGTAGTAAAATCTACATTAATCCTGTCCCCCCCAAACAATAGGGATTCAGAGGCAGAAGAAGGACGTTAGCATCCACCAGATAAAAAAGAAATTAGCCTGATATTGACAGATATTGGGATTCTGTGGGCGTCTCTGGGTGAGTCCCAGGTTCTTATGTTCCCGAATAAGGAATAAGTAGTTGCAGAAGAAGCAGGGTGAGTTCATTAAGAGATAAGGGCGGGGAAATGGGCCAAAGCAAAGAGGATTTACTAGCTCTAGTGGCCAGGCTCAGGGAAGAGCTGGGCTTTTGTGTCACAAAGTGAAGGTTTTTGCAACGATACCCATCACAGCCCAGGGAAAAGATCCAGAGATACTTAAGATCTCAACAATAAAGCAGACTTAAAACTCACTCACTATGACTCAGGGAACTGAGCAGAAGAAGGGGTGGAAAGATTATAAGAGCCATGGTGGGGGAGATATCCAGAGTCATTGCCCCCCCTCAGTAACAATACACAGAGGGGGAAGAAAAAAAAAAGAAAAATTGGCTACCTCTTGTGCAGTTCATAACCCTATGGACAGATCCAGTATGCCCACTGAGGAAGGACCCCAGTGGGTAGGGGACAGAGAGGAGGGAAACAGAGACACATTCTCAAGATTTGCTCATACAATGTATATACTTATTCATAATAAAGATATTATAACAGGAAACAAAAACAAAGCGAACGTTTTTGGATCATCTTCATCGTGCAGGCCTCGGTCTGTTCATGTCATTCTACAAACATCCTCATGCATCTCAGGGCTCATCAGCATCGTGCATATCCACCCAGGAGTGTGTGTGTTAATGAACCACAAGTCACCTCCAGACACTCTGGAGTGTCTCTGCACCTGTGCCTGTGGCCGTCCATATCCAGGTGGACTTGACCAGTGGTTTTTTTTTTGGGGGGGGTCCCAGTCTATTTCTTTGACAACTGGGTTTTCTTATATGCTAACTTGGTAGCTTTTGCACAAGGCTCTCCTGGACCTCACTTTCCATCCTACCCCCTGCCTCGGGGCTATATTACATGTTCTTAAATAGTCTCTCTCTCTCAAACCCCTCTGGAAAATGGAAGAAGCCAGGAAACCAAATAGAGCAACTAAGATAAGATTTAGCTCAAATTCCATTTTCTCCAGTTCAGTCAGCCATAGTAGAATCCTCTTATACCAATTTTGGGTTTTACTAAGAGCCCCACAGTTACATCGTTAATGACCCTCTCATCATCTTAAGCCTAAAGTTCTTCTCAGGAGCTTCTTGAACTGAGGGAATCGGTTCCAAACTTCTGCATTGTTCAGGATACTAAATCCATACCCGCGGAATCAAAGATGTATATCGTTCCTTTGAGAAGAAGTTATGAAATTAAAATATATACAAGTCTTTTGTCAGTTAGCTTTGAGAAGACAGTCCTGGGTGTTTAACCCTTAAATCCAAGTTTGACAACATTTTATAGAGATTTCCTAAAAGCTTGGAATATGTCTACTAGAAGAATTATATAATTTTGTGAGTCACAGATGACACATTAGACTCAAGCTGCAAATGACCCTCCATACCAACGTTTTTCGCTTTCCTTTCTTTGGAAGTATAAATATGTACCATACAAATTTGGGGGAGAGAAGTCAGCCCTGTTTGCTCCTCTCTTCTCCAGCTGCTGGTGGTGTAATCAAGATGTCCCCAGCTGCCTCTGAGTCCAATCCAGTCCAAAGCATCACATAGGCACATGGCAGGTGTGCACTTTATACCTGTTGATGGGCTGAATTGAAATTGAAATTGATTACTTCTCTTTAATAAGGAACCTAGAGACCAGCAGGCTTTCCCCCTCTGGTTTTACACGAGACTCGCTGCCCCTTGCATTTGGAGTAATCACCCCTGCTGGACACACTCTGAGGAATGTGGTGAAAATACAATTTCTTGCCCTGAGAAGTATACTAGGTAAGTTCTATGTTCTAATTAAACTCTTTTCCCCTGAGATTAAATTAAAGCAAAGTAAATACAAGTCTATGACAAACACTGCAGAACTATCACTCTATAGGCTTACTTCAAAACTGAAGACTGAGCCAGAACGTCATGAGAAAGAAGCATGTGACTGAGGTGGAGGTAGCTTCACTTCTGCTCTGTGGTTCTTGTTTATTCCTTTCTGGTGACATTTGGTGTAGCCTACAGTCACTGCCGACAGCAGGATCCCCAGGTGGGATGGTTAAATTTATTGTCACCTTGACCTGCGTAATAATCCACAGTCATCTTGGGTGGGTCTCTGAGTTTGCCTGCAGAAAGGATTGACAAAATCCTTTCGGGGTTTCGGAGAAGGGCTGAGGTCCCTTCTCCAGAGTGAGCCCTTCCCCCAGTGGGTGTGCCTTCCAAGGGGACTAAATATAAGGAAGCCCGAGGGAAGGGAAACCTCTCTTCCTTCCTCCCGCAGCTGCTGGTGCTGGCTCAGTCTCTCTGCTTGGATCTGTGAAAGGGGGGGGCAGCTCCTTTCGCCATTCTGAAACTTCTCCTGGATCTGTTACTTCAATAAATACTTTCCTCCTAAATTGTGCCTGGTTTGGAGATTCATCCCAGTGGCGTGTGGCTGGCTAGGACACCAGGGCAGCAGGGTATTTTCTGGCTTGTTTTGTCCACAGCTATTCTATCCCCTCAAAATCTGACAGATAAACGAGATCTAGCTGAATAATAAATGTGGGGGGGGGGCGCAGGGAAGGGGTGGGAAGCAGTGACAAGCTGACATTCTCCAGAATGCCTGCACCAACCATTCAAACTGCTGTGCCTTGGGTCCTGCTCAACTGAAGTGAAACATTTAGGAAAACTACCAAAGCCCCATCCCTGTCGAAGCAGAGCAAAAATCTTGATTTCTGGACTGGCCTACAGTTTTAAGAATTTCCCCCACAGAAGTGCTTTCCTGAGTAAGTGTGCAAACAAAAGCATCCAAATCCACTAGGAAGAGAAATATGAAGAAATAAAGCATTTCTGTTTAGAAATTACTTGCAATTTAGGTTTTAAAATTAAGCCAAGAAATAAAGAGTACCTATTTTTTTTTCAAGAGAAAGGAGTTAGAAGGTTAGATTATAAAAGCAAAGAGAGATAATTCATTGATTTGGGTGACATAAAACGTTTTTCAAATTAGTTTGATGTAGAGTACTTGGTATCTATTTAACGTCATAAATATAAATAATTATAGGCATAGTTTATAAGTGGAGGAGGTTTAGGGAAGAAGGGAGCTTGGTTCAGGGATATGGAACAGTTGGCCATGAATGTCACCTCTTCACACTGAGACCTGTGTGTTGTTTTTTTTCATTTCCTGGTGTCCTTTGTGAATGCTGGGTAGAGAGACTGTGCAGCAAGAAGGTTCCGAGAGGTTCTTTGTAGGCTGACCCAAGGAATGAGGGGGAGGGAATCCATTGCTGATGTTGTTAACCTAAGTTGTTAGGGTTAAAGCCTGAGCCCTCACAGCTTACACACAGTGTTACAGCATATCTAATTATCTTTGCTTGAAGAGGGTAGACGTGATTCACGTAGGGGCACCTGGGAAATGTGAGCACAAAGTTCCAGTGCTCTCTAAGCAGCCCCTCCTTGCTTCCCACCCCCTGGTCATGCTAGTTCTAGGACTCTGGGACAGCCTCCTGCTTTTGTAACTGAGGGTAGCTCTGGGCTAAGAGGAGGAAAGACCACCTCCAGCTCACAGCCAGCCCACACCTCTGCACACCACCTACGCCCCTCCCTCATTGGGCAGGTTCTCTCCTCTCCCCATAAAATCCTCTCCCTGGCCAGTCCTCTCCTCTGGCTCTGATGCTCCAGGTACATACTCTCTCTCTCTCTCTCTCTCTCTCTCTTTCTCCGTCTCCCTTTTCCATTGCCCATTATAATGGTTTTTCATTTAAGAAATTGCCTGTCAGTTGCCTGATCTGAAACTTCCTTCCCTTTTGCAGATTATTATCAGTCTATCCTGGCTTCAAATAAGGCCCTGGGCCCAAGAAACCATGGCAGTTTTAGTTTGGAGCACATCAGCTTGATATGCCCTCAGCTGTGCATCTTAGCCCTATGCTAGCATATTAGAGGGACAGAGCCCATTCAACATATAAAAGAGCATCTTCTGTATAGTATTACTACGCAGAATTACACAGAAGTCCTTTAAGATTACCTCAGCTTCTACTTTTGATGCAAAATTTAGAATCTTCAGCCCTGTAGAATAATAACTCTACAGCAATGAAAAAAAAAATCAACATTTTAGACCTACTTTACATTAGATATCACAAACATTTTATATTGTACAGGTACATATCATATATACAATAACAAATTGCTTATTTTTATCAAAGCATATTGATGTAGATCAGTTTTCAAATACTTTGATTGCCTAAATGGCAAATGGAAGGCTTTTAATGTCACTAGTATTGATTAGAAGTAGTAGAAATGATAAAAGAATACCATTGGTTATTATGAATATTGTTTAAAAAACACTTCTTGGTGACCTCACATGTATTCAACTTATTGTTAGGTCCTGGGTTCAAAATAAAGGGAACTGGAGACAAAACATTTTCCTTGGGCCCAAGACTTATTTTAATTCCAGAAGAGACTGGTGGTTTCCAAAGTCAGAGAGCGAGGGGGAGGGAGAGAGGAGGGGGAGAAGGCAAATTTTGAATGCCAGATACATAGAGTGGGGATATTAAGGGTTATGAGAAGAAGAGGAGGGAATCTTGTTCGAGGGAGGGTTCTTGCCTGATGTAACTAAGGTGGGGGCTGGGTAAAGGTGGCATTTCCTTCTCTCTTCAGCCCAGGTGTTCTCAATGACTATGACAGAAGGTGGTTCAGACTCTCAGACTTTGTCTGGGAGGAGGGAGAGAAGGGCCTGGGGATAAGACATCTGGGACTCTTACAAAAATATTGTTGACAATGAGATATTTTGTCTATTAGCAATGAATTAATGTTGAATGCCATCTTTATTGTCCCAATAGCAAAATCACCTTAGCACTGATAAAAAGTATGTCTATTTTGTATATTTCATATAGAGAGACCAGAAATCATGTAAAAATACCTTTACATATAACCAGTCCTAAAAGTAAACTCTTAAATTTAAATTGTAGGTTTTCCTAGAAAAAAGCAGTTCATAAATTTTCTGAGCATTTGGCATAAACATTTCAACAATTTAATCACCCTTTAAATGCAAAATATTAGTTATCTCTCTCTTTCATAAAACTTATATAGCCCTTTCCTATAACACACAGGGTAAGTTTATCTGAATGTTATTGTTTATTGGGATGACATCTCCTGTAACTTCCATTATAAACAAGAAATTGAACATGAAGTTGTTTAACATATAGATAGCCATTAACTTGTATCTATCACAGCCTAAATAAAAATCTCACATTTATCAATGATCTATCCAGGAATATTCCTGGAAAAGAACCCGATACTTTAATGAAAGGATTTCCCCCCTCAGCTTTATAAGTGTGATCCCAAGCTCTAGCCCCTAAAGTAACAAGTATGGTTATAATCCTCTGGCCAGCATTCCAGACAGACTTAACATGTGTATATAAGCATACAACTCACAGTGTGATGGTCAGTCATGATTGTCACCTTGATTGGATTGGGAAGAACCTAGAAAACAAAAAAATCACACCTGTAGGTGTGTCTATGAGGGAGCTTCCAGAAAGTTACCTGTGAGTGTGGGTGGTACCATCCCATACACTGGGGCTCAGACAGAAGGGGAGAAAGCCTGTGAGTACGGATATTCTTTCTGGGCTTTCTTTCATTTATTTTATTTTTAGTATTTTTGGCCTCATACATGATTGGATGCCTAGTTTGCTTTTTTTTTTAAATATAAATTTATTGTCCATAATGAGTTACATTATTTAGTGGGCAAACCAAACAGGAACGATCGTTTATTTCTCTAGTGGGAGTCATGGAGGGGAGTGGGAGTCTTAAGGCCTCAACACTGCACAAGAAGACCTTCTACTGTGATTGTTTCTGGTGACTTTGTTTCTCCAGCAGCTTCCATTCCTCTGACAGTAAAAGAGTAAAACATTACAGGAGGAAATTTGACCTTCAGATAAAGACGGGGTTAAATGTCAAGAATCGAGTAAGGTGTAAGCCATCCGTTTGCGATCTAAGGCGAAGACACCGAGAAAAAGCAGTCGAGTTGGATGTTATAGGCTAACGTTGAGGGAAAGTCAGAAACCGGAGATTTAAATTTACGATTTCTGACGGTGTAGATAACACAAACTCTAGGATTGAATAAGATACTCTAGAAGGAGGACAGTTCAGGTTCTCAAGGTTGCCAAACTTTAAACTTCAGAAAAGATTATCCCATCAAGGAGACAGAGAGGGGAAAACTGTTGAGAACAAGATGACCTAAAATGGTGTTGCAGTGACTTTCACATCGCTGGACAAACACCGGACCAGAAGCAGCCTATGGGAGGAGAGGGCTTACTTAAGACTTATGGGATCCTGGGGAAACACCATCAATAGTGGAAGAAGCTGGCTTACTTCCATAGATCATAGCAGAGATACCACTAGACAGCCGGAACTCTAACTGCTCTGAACACACCTTAGGGCTGGACTAGATCCACCCACAGTGATGTAACAGGCTGATAGAGATTTAACTTGCAAGTTTAATCAAAAATAAGTAAAAAATCTAATCGAAAAATTTAATCAAAAATAATAAAAAAATCTCAGGCTTTTGGGGACATACAGTCAAATTCCAAACACTACAACGGTGTGGTGTGCTGAGTCACACAGCAAGTGCCTGGAACGCTGTGCTGAGTCATACATCGAGTACATGGCTTTGTATTAAAGTGGTTGCTACCATTTCATGTTGCAAGCAGCACTTGGAGCTACACGATAGTGTTAAAAGAATTCTAAGAGGTGCATAGTGTTTTCTCAATGAAATATTTAAATTTTGAAAGAAATATAAGAAATTCTTAAATTGGCAGTGGTTACTTTGGGACAAACAGAAGAATAAACACTTTGATACATTTCTGTTTTGTTTAGATTTTCCTATGGGCATATATTAATTACCTTTAATAACTGAGCAAGAGTTATGGGATTTTGGGTTTGATTTTATCTTTATAATTGTATTTTGAAATTTAAATAAATGTTAGCAATTCTGGTATTACATAAAATTGGAAGTAAATATCTGCAGTTTTTGGTGTTGACACCAGAATTAATGTCAAGAGGAAGCCTCTGGCGTTCTATTTACTGTCTTGATACTCATTTATCCAAACTGAATGTAACTGTTCCCTTGTGTCTATGAATTTACCAGAGTACATCCTGTTCTACAAAACAAAATATATTTTCCTGTTAAATGCCATGCTTAATAACATTTTGAAATTTAATTCCTTGCCTTTTATGGGGCTGAAAAAGAATGCAGAAACACGACATCAAACATTGCCTTCCTTGAACTGTTTTTTCCTCCACAATACTATTTTTATTCTCAATTTGATCTTTAAGAGGAATGCGTGTACTTTATTGTTTTTGTTTTGAGTAAGGTCACACAAGAGTAAATGTGTAAACATTAGTTATCTCCTCCTGCCTGAGGTCTGTAAACC
Organism: Zapus hudsonius; assembly: GCA_004024765.1. Lineage (NCBI taxonomy): Eukaryota > Metazoa > Chordata > Mammalia > Rodentia > Dipodidae > Zapus > Zapus hudsonius. Next base: position 16,114 of record PVHP010003996.1, on the reverse strand, counting down.
CTCTGCATTCATCAGAGACAGGAAAATAGCTTCACGAAACTACACAGAAGGAACAGAAGTAGAAGGAATGATGCTCACTGCACCTGACAAGAACACTACATTAAGGTGAGTGGAATCATTTCAGCCACTTTCAAAGACGTTGCCTTTTGGCCGGGGTGGATTGATGATGTGGTGACCTTATTTACTGTTCCCACACTGTCGATGTCCTTTAGAAAAGATCAGCCGGAGTGGAGCCCCTCTGTTGTAAAAATGAGCTGGGGTCAACAAGGGAGAACACAACCTGGGCAACTCAATACTCAAAAGCACACTCTAGATTTTAGGCGTTGGGGCAGGGTAAGGTCTCAGGAAGTTGGTCTTTCCTTTAAATTGGCTACCAGAAAGCAGAGTTATTCTCCAAGTAGGTGTCCCAAGTAAGAGGGGCCACTAGAATGAAGTGGGGCTCATGAAAAAAAACAAACAATTATTCATTTAAGCCAAGAGAGGGTTTGGTGGTTGGTGTCTAGCAGATGGCACAGGGACCTTGCTTTTTTTTTCCTGGAAAACAATTATGTAGTGATTAAGTATTGTCTTCGCTTCTCAATAGCCTCCTAGCAAATTTGCCCGAGGTTGGTATTCTACAAGCTTCTTAATGGTTGAGAAGAACCGGGTCTACCTGTGGTGGCAGGCTGGCATCTGGTATCTACCTGATCCTAAGAGTGAGAACAGCAGAGAAGGTTACGTCATAGACTACCATGATGGACTGTAGCTTGGCATTTTCCCACAGAGCTTCTAGAGGTATTTTATTTATATGCCATATCTTTTTGGCCTGGTTTTCAAATATGTTGCCATTATTCCAAGGTTAAATACTAACACGAATGCTTGACTTTCCCTTCATCCTCGAGGTCTGTCTCTAGAGTCTGCCTGATCAGATTCTCTGCCTTTAGGCTAAGCTGCCCGTCCTGATTCTGAAAAGTTGGTCTCCTCCTTTTAACGACCTAGACGAAGGAAGATTCAACCACTGTCCCCAGAAGTCCAGAGTTGTCACGCTAAAGCCCCTGACAAGGTTTTCTACCTGCACAGAGGGGTTCTTCCTCCTGTAGAATTTAACTCACTACCTGAAATGGGTTTCATAACCAAAGACTCAAAACTAGTAGGCTTTATTCTGAGTCTGGCCAACTGACCTGCTTTTTTATAAGTATAGTTTTGCCATTGCCTTCTCGTTGCTGGACAAACACTTGACTGGAAGCAGCTGATGGAGGAAAGGGTTTACTTCAGGCTTACAAAGTCCTGGGGAAGCTCCATGTGGTGGAAGAAGCTGTCTTGCTTCATCATACATCCATAGCAGAGAGAGCAGACAGTGCCAGCAAGCACGGGCTGACTCTGAAACACACCTAGGGAAGGACTGGAGATCCTCCCTTTGTGACACACCTCCTCCAGCAGGGTCTGCCTGCTGGAGACTAAGTGAGAAGCTTACTCAGAAATGCCTGAGCCTATGGGGCCATTGACAGTCAAACCAACGACACTTGGTGTATTTAAAGGGAAAGACATTTTCACATCAATTTCACCTTTTCACTTTCCTTAAAGGATCAGAATGTTTGGTCGTGCAAGGCAGCAGCTGGTATTGAAAGACCCCCAAGGCCTCTCTCAGGAGAGCGTACCCCAAAACTCCAATAACCACACCAGCAGATGCAAAAGGAAGAGGTGTTTTTATTCATCAGCTGCGCAGTTGGGCTCCACCAGCAATGTCCAGGCAAGATGGAGCCCCGAAGAACAAAGGAGCAGGGTACTTATAGATAAAAAATTACTTAATTATAATATAACTCAGGTTACAGGGTGTGTGGCATTTTTATCGGTCCCCTCCCTTTATCTATATATCTCCTGATTGGTTACCGCTTTGGGGCCACATCCCAGATCCAGCCCTCATTCTAGGACAGCCATATGTTCCCTTTTATGGAATCTTTTTTTGCTCCTGGGTCTTTATCACCAGGCATCCTTTAGGGAGGGGGAGGCCAATCTAAAGTGAAGCTAGTTTTACAAAATGGAGTTTTGT
>PVHP010003996.1:0-13985 GCA_004024765.1 Zapus hudsonius | reverse complement strand
TAGCTGAATAATGATTGTGACCCTGGGTCATCCAGAGACTGCTGTGGGCCCCACCTCAGCCTCCTATATTATATCCTGGGCCCACCCAGCCCTTATTTATATACCTTTCTAAAATCAAGCTTAGGATTCTAAAGTGTCTTATGGTCATGTTCAGTATCACCCAATAAACATACTTCCTAGTGTGTTAATCATACTTGGATGCTTAGAAATCATGCCATTTGTATAGCAAATATAGTGCCAATCTATTACAGGCTGCAAGAGAAGATGGATTTAAAGATAAATCTAGAAACAAACAAGTTCTGCCACAGACCAGCCCATGGGGTGGAGGTTGAGGAGCTGTGCCTACTGTCTTCTGTCACGGGACTTACTTTGATGGAAAAGCTAGAGACCAATAACAACAAAATGATCGTCCTGGGTTTATGGTTTTATATCTTTGCAAACTTTCAGGGTGCCACAGCATTTCCAATTAAATGAAGGAAATTTAGTTGTTAAACAACCTCTTTTCATTTTTTACTGGCGTACGAAAGACAGTGGGGAAAGCAAGTCTGGACAGATATAAGACCTAGATAACCAGAGTTGCACGCGTGTCCATTTAATGTGTAAATTGCTTAAAATAATGGCCAAAATGATATGCATATCACGCATTATGTAGTTTTATTGTCTTTTTGGCTTGATAATTGTATTTCTTAAATTATTAAGTGGTAGAGATTTAAAGTAATTTAATTATTCTGGGATGTAACATGAATAATTTCTGTTGAAATATATGATAAATGGTCTCAAGCACTACTCAAATGAAAGTTGCTGGTTTTATCAAGGACACTATTTAATTTTATATATTGGAGACTTTGAATCATTATAACCCTGAAAATGAAAGACCTGAAGCATTACATTTGTGGTAGAGATTTAAAAAAAACCCCACAATGACTCAAATCTGATTTAGCAATTGTGACTGGTAATATTTTGCTCCTCTGCTGTGATAATGAAAATGCCATGTTTACAGATCAGTGTTCATGGTTCTGGGTTAATTTGCTGGCTCCACTCATTAGTAGTCAGTTGAGACCTATTCTTCTATGATTGCTGATTAAATTGTGCTTCTTGGATTTTCACACCTACAGTGAAATGCCAATTGTTAATATTTTGCCAGAAGAAAGATTTTGATGCATAACCTGAGTTCATGAAAGCTGGGGTTCTGTTTGTAGATTAGTCATTGATTTCAAGGAGAAAACAGGAGTCGTACTTGAACAGTTTATTTCCTGGCAAATCTCCAATTGTGAATTGCTTCTTTTCCAAATTCCTTTAGTTATTTTATAACAACTACTTTGATGGATCATAATTACTTGAATCTATTTTGAAAGAAAATGACTAATTACCACTGCTAAATACATAATGTATGAGGAACATTTTATATTATGTTCAACCTTGAAATTACATATTTTTCATAAGTGGCATTAGAGTGGGTGGTGATGTCACAGACATAGTCAAAGGACACTCAGCATTTGCTTTTTTATTCACACATATGTATTGTATAATACTGGATGACATAGGACATTTCCATACAAGCATACAATGTGCTCTGACCATATTTCTACCCTCTACTTCCCCTAAATTTCCCCTTTCTAACCTCTCTCCATTCCCATTAGTGCTCATTCCCTTAGACTGCTTCACTTAGACTTTCCGGTCATATGAACATACATGTTTTTATGTATCTACATAAAATGTAAGATCTACAAATGAGAGAAAGCACGCAATATTTATCATCAATTCACTTCATATGATAATTTCCAGTATAAATTTGCTTTCCTTTATGAGTAGTAAAATTCTGTTATGTGCGTGTGTGTATGCATCATATTTATATCACCTGTCCCTATGTTGGTAGACACCTAGATTGATTGGATAATTTAAATATTGTGAATGCTGTTGCAATAAACACTATTGTCCAAGTATCTCTGTCATATGTTGATTTATCGTGCTTTGGGTGTATAATCTTAAGGGATAGATGGGCCATATGGTAGATCTATTTTTAGTTTTTTGAGGAACCTCTATATTGACTTCCATAGTGGAAATTAGCAGTGTGTGAGAGACACCTTTTCTGTAATCTTCCTCAGCATTTATTTGTGTGTGTGTGTGTGTGTGTGTGTGTGTGTGTGTGTGTGTGTGTGTGTGTATGCCTGCACATGGAGGTCAAAGAATGATGTTACGTGTTTTCCTCAATTGCTCTCAACCAGTTCCTTTGAGATAAGATCTTTGAATGAATCTGGAGCTAGACTAGCTATCCAACAAGCCTCAGGGATCCCCTGTCTCTGCCTTCCCAGCACTGGGATTACAGACACACACATGGCCATACCTGTGTTTCACAGGGGTTCTGAGGATTGAACTCAGGCCCTTGTGCTTGCTCAGCAAGCACTTCACTCACAGATCTTTACCCTCTTTTTCATCTGTTTTCTTGATGGTTGCCATTCCTAAGGTGAGATAGAATTACAACGTGGTTTTAATTTGCACTCCCTGATCAATAGTGATGTTGAATTTTTTCACGTTTATTGGATATTTTTTACTTTATCTTTTGAGAACTGGTTATTTGCTAGTCATTGTGTTGATTGGTTTGTTTGACTTTATGTTTATTTTTTGAGTTCTTCCCACGTCATATTATACCTCTGGTAGATGCACAGCTAGAAAAGTCCTCCCATCATATAGGCTGTCTTTTGACTTGATTAATTGTTTCCATGGCTATGCAGAAGCTTTCTAATTTCATGAAGTCCCACTTGTCAATTCTTGGTGTTATTATCTGAGTCTATTCAAAGTGTTTGCCTATGTCAATATCATGAAATGTTTTCCCTGCTTTTTTCCCTAACACTTTCATCATCTCAAGTCTTACACGAATGTTTACACAGGGTGGGATATGGGGGTCTAGTTCTGGACTTGCATGTCGTTATGGGAAACTTTTCCCCTGAAGAACACATGTCTGTTTACCCCAGGGAGCACTCAGATGACAGACCGAAATATGGTTACATCAAATCCGATTTTCGTGAAGCATTGAGTTTTGAGTTTCTTGGGGTTACTTACAGAGCAGGGCGAGGGCTTGTTAACAGCAGCATGGATGACTCAGGGAAGCTGCATCCCCTGAGCCCCCTGCACAGCCTGCAGGCAGCCTCAATGGTCAGGGAGTCTCTAATAAGCAGCTGTTTTCCCTTCGTTAGCCTTGGGGAGAGTCTTGCAACATTTCCTCCCAGACTTGTTGGCTCCCTGAGTCTCCTCTCTTTCTCCCAGGACGGAATGTTTCAATTGCTAACAAACACTGGTAAAAAAAAATCTGCCCTCAATAGTTGTTTACTCTTCCTATAACTTTGGGGAGAGGTCAGCTCACTTAGGCTTGAACACCTGATTCTCCAGATTCTCTCTCCTCTCTTCAGGAGGGAATATTTCAATTCAGAGGCATTTTCTATACATCTATGCACCATCCAATTTTTCAGCACCATTTGTTAAAGAGGCTATCTCTCCGCCCACCATGTTTGACATCTTTTTCAAGAATTGTAGCTATAGTCACATGCATCTATATCTGGGTCCTGTATATTATATTCTATTGATTTATATTTCTACTTTTGTGTCAGTGCCAAGCTAGTTTTATTACTGGAATCTGTAGTATAACCAGAAATCAGGTATGGCATTATTTTAAGCATGGGTCTTTGTGGTCAGGATAGCTGTGGCTATCTTGGGTCATTTGTGCATTTTTATAAATTTTAGGGTTGTTTTTCTTGATTTCTGTGAAGAATGGGGGTTTCATTGACTCTATATATTGCTTTCAGTAGTATATCTATGGAATATATAGCTCACTTTCAGTAGCATATTCATGGAATCTATAGATCACTTTCACTAGTATACCCATGGAATCTATAAGTCACTTTCAGTAGTATATCCATGGAATCCATAGATCGCTTTCAGTAGTATATCCAAGGAATCTACAGATCACTTTCAGTACTATATCCATGGAATCTATAGGTCACTGTCAGTAGCATATCCATGGAATCTATAGATCACTTTCAGTAGTATATCCACGGAATCCATAGTTAGCTTTCAGTAGTATATCCATGGAATCTATAGATCACTTTCAGTAGTATATCTGTTTTCACATCAATTCTTCTAATGCATAAGCATGAAAGGTCTATCATCTAGTGTTTTTTAAAAATTTCTTTAGTGATTTTTATTTTCTACTTTGCTGAAAGTGTTTATCTCTTCTGAGGTTTCTGGTGGAGTCTTCAGAACTCTTTACATATAGGATCATATCATTTGCAAAGAAAGCTAATTTGACTTCTTTTCCTATTTGTATTCATTTTATTTCCATCTCTTGTCTTATGACTAGCTAAAACTTCAAATACTACATTGAATAAGAGTAGATAAAGTGGGAACCTTTATCTTGTTCCTGATTTTAGTGAAAATACTTTGAGGTTTTCCCCCATTTGGTATAATGTGTGCTACAGGATTGTCTAATGTACTTTATTATGTTGAGGTATGCTTCCTCTTATCTCTTCATCTCTATCACGACAGGATATTTGATTTTTGTCAAAAGCCTTTTTTGCATCAAAAAAGATGAGAGGATGGGAAAGAGAAAAGCAGTGAGGTGGGAACGAGAGGGAAACAAGCAGACAGTAGAATGGAGGCAAAAGTAGAACAATTGTAAAACCTAATTGAGAAAAAAAACCCTAAAGCAAGACTATTAAGAGATATGCACAAGCGGAGATTTAATAAAAATAAAAGTAAAATAGATTTTAAAATATTATTATTCAGTATTTCTTTGTGGAAGGGTTTTGAACTTTTCTCCTACCTGTGGGGATCAGTTTGAGGTTCTATTTTGAACCTGTAATACTAGATTTGTGGGTCTGCAGCAGAGAAGTTGAGTTTCTGCTTAGTAACCAGCAGGTGTCAGGCCTTCCTTGGGCATTTGCCAGCGACAGCATGAAAAGTTGCTTTTGGGAATTTTTCAGCCATTATTGCTACACACATCTAGATAGCCACACTTCGATCATCTGAGATTCTAGATCCAACATACTGATGTGACCTCATCCATGCTCTTATCTACTTTTGGGCTGGAAATGTTCATTTTACCAGCGTTCTGGCTGCCTCTGTTGGTATTCACTTCCCCGTCTCCACATAGTTTCAGACCAGGCCCTTTGGCATGCCTACTTTGCATTTACCTAATGAGACATCTTTTAATGAACTACGTGCATATCTAATGGGCTGCTCGAAGGTCTGTGCCACTTATTGGATTAAAAACAATATTGACCTTTGGGAGTGAGAGAATATTCTAGATATAATCCTTTTATTAGATCTATTCTATACAAAGATTTTCCCCCCAAATCCATGGCTTGTCTCTTTGTTTACTTAAGAGTTTCTTTTGAAGAGCAAAAGTGTGCAATTTCGATCATATTCATTTTTTTCATCCTCATGTGATTATGCAATTTGTGACTTTCTGAGCAATCCTTGCCTAACTCACAGTAAAAACAGTTTTTTTCCTATAGTTATTCATGTTACTTTTATGTCATTTTGCTCTGGGGCTATGAGGTCCAGTCACGATGTAGAGTCTAATTAACAAAGAGCAAAATGATAGGAAGCAAGAAAGGAATTCATTTTCATTATGGCCCAAACCAGTAAAATAGATGTCTAGAAATTGGTACTTCACCAATAGCTCTTGGACAGGAAAAGGAGAAACTTAGGGCGCCCAAAGGTATGCATAGCACAGCATAGCAATCTTGGTCATGTGCTGGGAGTCGTGCAAGTTAGGAAATACACATATGTGTGCTTCAGAGACCACTCACTGGCTCTGCTGGTCCCACTGGCACCAGGACTTTGGACTAATCTTTGCCCAGCATGAGAGGTAACTGGGAAGGAAGAGACAACAGGTTTGAAGGCCAAGAAAGAGTCAGTCAGGACAATGACGGGTTGCTACATTGCATACACAACTTTAAAGAAGTCTCGTACTCTTGGGCTCCCAAGAAAAGATGCACTATGCGAGCGACTGACGGGGAGGCTACTAAAAATAGAATCTTGGTAATCCAGAATGGTGTATATTTGTTAACCTAGACTGATCTCACTCTCCCATGGAGAATGTGTTTGTATTCTTCAGGATGCAGTGAGAGAGCTGGGGCCCATCTAACCCTACCAATCGACCGCAGGCAGAAAGCTGAGATCCTGGCAAGAGAGGAGCCACCACAGTCATATCATGGAGGATCCATAGGGAACCCAGCAGACAATGACAGATGAACAAAAGACCTATAACCACAGCCATTCAATCAACACAGGATAAGCCAGTGAGACAGAAACCAACGATTTTCAACACAAAAACCCCTAAGTTCTCAACATTAAAGCAGCCTTAATACTCACCCACCACGACTCAGGGAACTGAGCGGAAGAGGGGGCGGAAAGATTGTGAGAGCCGTGGTGGGGGAGAATATCAGAGACTTGGCAACCCTCAGTAACAACACACTTGGGTCATGAGAACCCGGCTGAAGACTGGGCTATCCATGGTCCCCTACCACAAAGACTGATCCAGACGGCCCACGGTGGAGGATATCCAGTTGACTGGGGATGGGGAAGGGGGGCAATGAGGAATTGGGGATAACAACTCATTGTTGGCCCACTAAACAATGTAACTCATTATGGACAATAAAAAAAAGAAGTCTCGGTTAAAATCTTTTTTATCTCTAGAACTTTGAATGTTTCTTAACTATAATTTACATAATGAATTTGGATTTTATGTTTAATTTTGTGAAAATATATTTCAGACTTATTTCACACCCATACCAAGTGAAAGAAATATTTTTTAAATCCTTAGTGCTTCAGTAGTTTTTCCTTAGACTCATCTTTTGGAGGGTTACCCAGGATGATGAAAGCTTTTACCATGCCAGAGTCCTTTAATTTCTTCTCTTTTAAAATATATAATCACTGTGTGTAATAGTTCTTTGATTGTAATCACTAAAACCTGATTTAATTCTTCTTATTTATTTATTTGAGAGAGAGAGAGAGAGAGAGAGAGAGAGAGTCTTTTGCCATTGTAAATAAACTCCAGACGCATGCACCACTTTGTGTGTGTCTGGATTTATGTTGGTTGGTACTGGGGAGTCAAATCAAAACTGGGCTGGCAGGCTTTGCAAGCAAGCACTTTTAACCACTGAGCCATTTCCCCAGCCCATGTTTCTGCTCCTTTAAGTAATTTTGTTTGAAAGAGCATGAAAGAGTTAACAAAACAATCTTTAAATCAAAGGGAGCAGTTCTCCAAAGGGCCTTGGATGAGTTGTGAATTGAAGTTTCCAGAAAGCAGTTTTTCTGCAAGACTTAGAGTGATGAGAATTTTAATGTAAGACATCTGAATGTCACAGAACCACAGCCTTCCTTGGGCCCCCTGATGGCCAGGTAACACCCACCTTATGTCTGACTTACATCCTGGGAACAATTCCATTCTTTTAAAATGTCATCAGATGGCATCTGAGACCAATAGCAGAGATTCCTCTGCTTTTCTGTAATTTACCTTATTTCCACCAATGTATTTGAAAGTACTTGGTTTATGACCTTCCTTTGTTCTGTCATTATAAAAATTTTATGAAACATTGGAAATGGAATTTGGTGTAACCTGGATCTGTGTACCTGGATACTGGTAATGAGGCATTGTAGGGGTAACAGGATCCCCAAAAGTAAAAGCGAGGAGTGCTCTTGAGCCTGTAAGGGGCAATATGTTTTGTTTCTTTTGCTTTCTTGTATCTTTTCTGCTAAAAGAAGTCCTTGCAGCCTCCATTTCGCTACAGGCTGGAGAAGTCAGAAGGGTCTGGTCTTTCTTTGAGTAAAAAGCAGATTCTTGAACCAAGAGTGAGAGCAGCATGGATTGAAGGAAGGAGATAAACATAGACTTTAGAAGATGCCTTGATGAGCATAACCTCTCCTTTTAGCCGAATAACAGTTGAAGTTTCCCTCCAGAGTCTGTGACCTTCCAAGACATAGGCTCCAGACTTGGTTCTCAGTGCCGGGTGTGAATTTTCTCCCACCGAGCAGGCAGGCCTCTTACCCAATCAGAGGGTAGTTGATACCCCCTAACCTACCCCCGCTACTGTAGCAGTATGTACATCTTGCCTGGATGATTGATTTTGTAGCTTGTTCACACAGTTGGTGGGATCTCTAGCCACAGGCATAGACAGCACTTTCCAGCCCCATGAGGGCTGGGAGGGAGCTCACTTTCACCTCAGTTTTATCAAGATCTCCTGATGGATGGCCTGCAACTGTAGTCAGTGGAGTCTTAAGCAAAAGGGTCTTAGCATTTATCTGGTGGCTAACCAAGTACTTAATGGCCTTCATTCATTGGTTTGGTGGCCTCATGGGCCACCTTGTCCTGCAGGTCACTTTGGGGGGGATAGCCCAACTCTGGTGCTGGGTTTTACCAGCAAGAACCTATGGTTTTAGTTAGGGGAAAGCTTTCTCCACCCCTGCAGGGTGCTTCTGCCCAAACTACCTCCCTTCTTCCTTCCCCCTCTGTCTTTAAGAGAGCTGTATCTTTGAATTAGCTAACCAAGAGGTGGGCTTCTATAGTACTGATTCAAGCCATCATGAGTTTTGATCTCCGTTGCCTCCCCTCCCTCCCTGCCCCTGGGACACAGCCTCTCACCACCCTCCACCTGCCAGTTTACAATGCCTCCTCTCATCCCTTCCTCTTCTCTTCTCTCCAGCCCCCTTCTGGCTTCCCAGTGACTATCACTGATGCTTACTCTAACTCATTGACCAATCAAACTATTGCATATTGGGATCCACATATGAGAGAGACCATGCTAGAGTTGTCTTTCTGAGCCTGGGTAGCCTCATTTAGTATCATTTTTTCCAAGTCCATCCATTTTCCTGCGAATTTCATGACTTTATTTTTGCTTAGCACCGAGCAGAATTCCGTTGTGAGCATGTACCACATCTTCATTATCCGTTCATCAGTTGATGGTCGGTCACCTGGGTCGATTTAATTTCCCAGCTGTTGTGAAGAGAGCAGCAACAAACATGGCTGAGCAGGTGTCTCTATAGTCACGCAGTCTTTAGAGTCTGCGCTCAAGAGTGGAACACGCTGTAGATCGACTTTTAGATTCCTGAGACACATAACACTGATTTCCAGAGTGGCTGTACAAGCTGGCATTCCCACCAACCCTGAATGACGGTTCCTCTTTCCTCGTACCTTCCCAGCATTTGCTGTTGGATTTTTTGATGATAGTTGTTCTGACCACAAGAGCGAGAAGGAGTCTCACAGTAGTTCTAATTGTTTTTCCCTGATAACTAAAGATGTTGGACATTTTTAAAGATGTTTTTTGGCCATTTGTATTTCTTCCTTTGAGAACTCTCTGTTCAGTTCCCTGCTGCACTTTTGAGTGGGTCAGTTGATTTTTTTTTTTGATTGCTTAGTTTTTGGAGGTCTTTGTTTCTAGATGTTAAGTCTCTGTCACATGCAGAGCTGGCGGTTTTCTCAAATTCTGTAGGTTGTCTGCTAACCCTCCGATGGTTTGCTGTACAGCAGCTGGTTTAGTTTCCTTAGGTCCCAAGCCTAGAGCACTTGTCTTATTTCCTGATTTACTGGGGTCTTTATATCTTGAGGGTTCTCCACTTTATCTTCTAGTTCAGTCACAGTGTCAGGTCTTACACGGACGTCTGGTTAATTTGGAGTTGCCTTTTGTGTAGGGTGAGAGAAGAGGATCTACGTTCGTTTTCCCATCGTGGTCATCCAGTTCCCCGGCACCATTTGTTGAAAATGCTGTCTTTCTCTGGGATGTGTTTTCTGACCCTTTATCAAAGGTCAGATTGCTGTGATTACTAGCATTTACACTTGGATTTTTCTATTTTATTCCATTGATCTATGCGTCTGTGTGTGCGTCATTCTATTTTCTTAACTATGGTTTTCTAGTATATCTTGAACTCAGGTATGGTGATATAACCAGCAGTATTTATTGATTTATTTATTTTGCTAAGGACATTTTTGGCTATCTGTGGCCTTTTATGCTTCCACACAGGCACAAAAAGCACTCACAATTGAAGATTTTGTGGAATTTGGTGTTTTCTTGGTCTTCATTTGCTTTCATGTCTGTTCTCTTGTTGATTATTGCTTTTTCCCCTCCTGTAGCCTCTTGAGAATGTTTGTTCTCTCCTGTGGAAGGTGTTCTCTGTAAAACTGACTTAGCACTCATGGATTTTTTTAAAGAATGATTTCACCTTCCTGTGTTTTTTATTCATTTTCAAGCAGAGATACAGAGAGAGAGGGGGAGAGAGAGAGAGAGAACACCTGGGCCACCACCTTGTGGTTCTGGCTTATGTGGGTCCTGGGGAATTGAACCCAGGGCCTTAGGCACTGGAGGCAAGTGCCTTAACCACTGAGCCATCTCTCCAGCCCCACTCGTGGGTTATTAAAGAGGGCTTTTATAATGTTAGGTTTTGCTTTCACCTTCCTATCACAAAGGATAATTTTGCCGTGTTATTATAGTTTGGGTTGGCAGCTGTGATCTTTCAAAGTTTGAAATACTCTGTTCCAAGCTCTTGTCACTTTGAGTGTTTCCATTGGAAACTCTGATGCAGCGCTCTCTTGGGCAGCACATCTACTAAAATTGGAACCATACAGAGATTAGCACGGCCGCTGTGCAAAGATGACATGCAGATTCCTGAAGGAAACTGATGCAGTTCAAATGGGCTTGTTTTTGTTTGTGATGCTTTTGCAGCTTTGAGCATTCTTCTTCGTGTGTGTGTGTGTGTGTGTGTGTGTGTGTGTGTGTGTGTGTGTGTTGGTGGTGGTTTAACTACAATGTGATGTGGGGAATTTCTAGTCCTGTCTATTTGGTGTTCCTCATGTTTCCTGTACCTAGATGGGCCTCTTTTTTGTAAGATTTTGTTTTATAATTTTATTGAAGCTGTTAGCTAGGCTGTTGGCCTACAGTTCTTCCCCTTCATGTTTGCCTGTGTTCCAATGTTTCTTTTTAAGGTGTCCCACACGACATCAGGTTCTGTTCCTCTCCACATGTCCCCAGGTTCAGTTCACGTCCCCATGTCCTCAGGTTCTGTTTATTCATTTTTTGAATCTGTCATTGATTTCAGCCTCCTGCCCTATGTCCTCCAGCCCTTGAATTTGTCCTCCACATAATCTCTCCTGTTGGTGAGGCTTTCTTGGGAGCCTTTCAGATGAGGCTTTTTTTTTCCATGGGAGTTTTCCTCAGCATCTTCATCTCTTTATTGAATTCCATTTTCATATTTGGGTTGACTTTCTTATTGCCCCTTGGAATTTGTTGCAGTCAGCCACATGCCACTGGGATGAATCTCCAAACCAGGCACAGTTTATGGGAGGAAACGATTTATTTGTAGCTAGAGATACAGGGGAAGTTCCAGAATGCAAAAGAGGATGGCCCTCTCACAGGTCCCAGCAGAGAGAGAAACCCATCACCAACACCATACACACAGAACAGCAAACAGGAGGAGGGCAAAGAGAGAATTTCTTCCCCATTATATAGCCTTAGGGTGGAGTCTTGCAACCCTATCCCAGATTCAATGGCTTCCCGAGTCTCTGGAATTTCCTTCCTGCATTGCCCACACAGGAAAGGATGTTTACTTCTAGCTCTCCTGGGCTTCCTTAAATCTTGCCCCTACTGAGAGGCTCCCTTCCTGTGAACATCCTCAGAGAACCACCCAAGAGTTACTAAAAAGGTCAAGTTGACAACAAAACCCAACCATCACAGAATTCATCTTGGCATTTGATTATTCCCTCTCTGAGTTCTTCTTGTTGTTGTTGATTCTCCTCCATTTAACTCAGCTCTCTCTTCCTTTCCATCCAGCCATTGTTGTCGGCTCCATAAAGTTTGCTGAATATGCTTATTGTGTCTGGAGTTTCCTCCAGGTGGTTTTCATTGGAGGCTTCAGCTATGGTAGTAGGCCTTCTTGATGAGGACATCTTGCTTTGGTTTCTTGTGTTATTGGTTTTGCATTGCTGTTTGCCTATTTGGAGGAAGTCTTTTAGAGAATGCCACAACAGTGACTTCGAGTGGCCTGGTCAGCTTTGATCTTGGTGGGCAGGGGCTGGCATTCTGAGCTGGGTCTACTGGAAGCTGAGCAGGTTCCTCCTTACATGCAGTCTCCATGAGGGTTGTCATGGTTTGATTCAGGTGTCCCCCACAAACAATTGAATGTGTTCTGATAGATCAATCCTCAGCTGATGGTAGTTTGGGTTTTACAACTTTGATGAAGCTGTGTTGTCAGGGGCGGGCTTATGGGGTTATAAGCCAGCTTCCCCTTGCCAGAGTTTGGCACACCTTCCTGCCGCTGTTTGCAGTGCTGTGGCAGAGGTGATGTCCAGCCCTCTGCTCATGCCATCGCTTTCCCTGCCAGAATGGAGTCTCCCCTCGAGTCCGTAAGCCAAATAAACCCATTCCTCTACAAGCCACTTTTGTTTGGGTTCTTTCTGCGCAGCAACTAGAAAGCTGACTGCAACAAGGGTCTTGGCTGGGGAGTGTGATCAGCTCAGTCATCCCTACTTAGGGCAGCACAGTGAGCCAGACCAGGGAATGAGGTCAGTCCTAATGTGAATGGCCCGGGACTAAATGGATGCACAGGAGCTGAACTTGAACCCTGGGTGGATTACTCAGTGCCAGGTCTGAGGACTGCAATCAGCTTGGGTGTCTCTACTCAGGGTGGCAGGGTAGGCAGGCCAGGGCCTATATGTATTTTTTCCCATTTAATTTGCAGAAATTATTTGTAAATTGGCAAGTCTATCTAAATGAAGTGATAAGTCTGGCCCAAATTTGTAACTGAATAATCCACAGTTAATTTTTAAGAGAGAAATATACTTTAGAAAAGAAAAAAACCCGGGTGTGGTGGCGCACACCTTGAATCCCAGCACTCGGGAGGCAGAGGTAGGAGGATTGTCGTGAGTTCCAGGCCACCCTGAGACTACACAGTGAATTCCAGGTCAGCCTGGACTAGAGCGAGGCTCTACCTCAAAAAAACAAAAACAAACAAACAAACAAACAAACAAAAAACCAAGAAGCCCAGGAAAATCATATTCTAGTTCCTTCTCTGGGAATATTAGCTATGGGATGGGGGTAACTCCTTTAATCTCCTTGAGTCTATGTTTGCTGAATTATAGAATAAAATTATTAAAATTTATTTTGTCAATGTTTTTATTCTAAACAAGTGATCAGTATAAATCTTTTCTTTTTGTTAAGAACAATAGTCTTAATAAAAAATAAACCTACATATATACCCAGCTTACCAGACAAAATAAAGGCAACCTGCCTGAATTTGAATTTTAGATAAACAAGTACATTTTAGAGCTACTAAGCATATGTTGTTTACATCGAATTTATATTTAACTGGTGGTCTTGTGTTTGCTGATTCTGTCTACCTCAAGGCAAAACAAGGCACATACACACACGAATAGGATATAAACAACCTATTCTATTATTTCTGCTGGTTGCTTAGGGAAATAAACAACCAGCAAAAAGACGAACAAGTTCTTTCTTGTATGTGATCATCTCTCTTATATGTGATCCTAGGTTCAGATTGTTAAATACGTATACTTAGGAGGGAGTAAGCGCAGGTAGGTCCCAAGAGATGCTAAAACCGATGCTTAAAGGGAGGAAGTGGGGGGGACAGTGGAACACAAGACAGAAAGTAGAAAGTGTCTGGGGGTTGAAGGTTACAGCAGGGAAGGAGGGCACTGGGATTAGGAGGAGCAGAGTAGACAGAACCAACTAAAGCCAAGAATATATGCCCATGTCCCAAGGGACTGAGACAGGGCTCTCAGTAGGGACTTGTGCAAGTGTGAGGACCTGACTTTGGATCCCAGGCACATGTAAAGGCCAGGCTAATGCGGCAGCCTCCTACAATCCCAGTGTGTAGGAGGTGGAGACAGGGAACCCCTGCACAAACTAGTGACGGATCCTCCTAGCTCAGTAAAATAAAGAGGAGAGAAATCGAGGAATACATATGACAACATCCTCTGG
>PVHP010003995.1:7852-74420 GCA_004024765.1 Zapus hudsonius | reverse complement strand
TACCTCTGCCTCCTGAATGCTGGGATTTAAGGCATGTGCCACCATGCCTGGCTTTCTCATTCTTTTTATATTTATTCAGTGATATGAAACATTTGCAATAACCTTCTAGGTACAACAACCTTGTAGATATTTTTGTTGTTTTGTTTTTGAGGTAGGATCTCACTCTAGCCCAGGTGACCTGGAATTCACTATAGTCTCAGGTTGGCCTAGAACTCCCTGCAATCCTCCTGCCTTTGCCTCCCAAATTCTGGGATTAAAAGCATATACCACCACACCTGGCCCTTGTAGATTTTTTTTTTTTTTTTTAGGTAGGGTCTCACTCTAGCCCAGGCTGACCTGGAATTCACTATGTAGTCTCAGACTGGCCTTGAACTCACAGCAATCCTCCTACCTCTGCCTCCTGAGTGCTGGGATTAAAGGCGTGGTTTTGTAACCTCTTACATCTGGTAGTGTTGTGTTTAGGTTTTGTTTTGATTCTATTCAGGAGAACGTTTGCCTGCTCTTTGGCTCTACTGGGAAAGAGGTGTCATGATTCATTTCATGATAATTGTCCCTGATTATAGAACTCTGCTTTTGATAACTTGACTAGGATTATATTTTTAAAGAAAGTACCATAGGTTTAATGAGGATGACAGATTATAGATAGGATTTTAGGTTCTAATCTATCTTGAAGCACTGTCTTCAAATCCTTACTGGAGAGGAAATGCTACTTGATATATTGTTCATTGGCTTCAGTAAGTGAAAACTGGGTATGATAGTTGGTTTTAAATTTTGGCCCACAGTAGAAAAGCTAAAAAATCTCCTTTGGTCTGTTAAACACACTGATAGTGATTAACAGATGACGAGTCATTGAGAGCCAGCTTGGCAAACAGTTGCCTAAGTGATTCTACAGTAACCCCTTTCATTTCAGCAGGCCAGTGACTTTTACTAACTAATCATTTTGTTTACTTGGAAGCATATGGTTACCCTTGCCCTGGCCAGGGGTGGAAGGCTTCAAATGGAATGTAGGTTCCAGTCTAGGAAATGGCAACAGTGACTTGCATCTTCAAACATAAAGATTATATCCTAGTTTAAAACAATAGCCAGGGGACTTTTATTTCTTAACATCCCTGAGCCGGTTTCTTCCTCTATTAAAAAGAAAGCAGAGCTGGGCATGGTGGTGCACACCTTTAATTCTAGCACTTGGGAGGCAGAGGTAGGAGGATTGTCAAGAGTTAAAGTCCACCCTGAGGCTACATAGTGAATTCCAGGTTAGCCTGGGCTAGAGTGAGACCCTTCCTCGAAAAACAAACGAAAACACCTAAGGGGGGGGGGAGATGGGCTAGAGAGATTGCTCAGTGGTTAAGGCACTTGCCTCCAGTGCCTAAGGCCCCGGGTTCAATTCCCCAGGACCCACATAAACCAGACCCACAAGGTTGTGGCCCTGGTGCATTCTCTGTCTCTCTGTCTCTCTTTCTGTCTCTGTCTCTCTCTCTCTCTCTCTCTCTATCTGCTTGAAAATGAATAAAATATTTAAAAAGCCTGTATGATTAAAAAAAAGATCAAAAAAGAAAAAGCAATTACTACCTCTGATGTTGCTGTTAACCATCAAATCAAATGGCTTTAGGTAAATTAGTAACATATAGTATGGAATAATGATTATGGTTTTTGTTTGTTTTTTCCCTGAGGTAGGTGATTCTCATGCACCACCATGCCTGACTTTTTTTTTTTTTAATATTTATTTGCAAGCAGAGAGAGATGAGAAGCAGACAGAATGGGTACACCATGATGGCCTCCAGCCACTGCAAAAGAACTCCAGATCCATGCAGTACTTTGTGCATCTGGCTTACATGTGTACTGGGGAATTGAACCCTGGGTTGTTAGGCTGTGCAGGCAAGTGCATTGTATGCTGATCCATCTCTCCAGTCCTGACTTTATTTTTCCTGAAGTAGTGTCTCACTCTAGTGCAGGCTGACCTTGAACTCATTAGCCCAAGACTGGCCTCAAACTCAAGGTAATCCTCTTACCTCTGCCTCCCAAGTGCTGGGATTAAAAATGTGCACTAATGGCCGGGCGTGGTGGCGCACGCCTTTAATCCCAGCACTCGGGAGGCAGAGGTAGGAGGATTGCTGTGAGTTCAAGGCCACCCTGAGACTACATAGTGAATTCCAGGTCAGTCTGGACTAGAGCGAGACCCTACCTCAAAAAAAAAAAAATGTGCACTACTACACTGGCTGGAATAATAATTATGTGTCAGTGCATATATCTTAAGTTGTAATGTGCCCTGGCTGAGCATGCTTGCTGCTGATAGCCATCTTTGATCTTGGTTCTCAACTGTTCTCTTAACTCTCCAGTCTTTTCCTAACTGACCTGTGCCTGCCCATGACTTCTGTTGCCTTCTGTGAGGCATTTTTGGCACAATTCCTGTTCATTCACTCTATAACCATTGCACATCCCTGTTATCTGTATCGAGGGTATAGTGGTGTTCTTGCTTCCGTGCTCCTGTTCCTGAGGCCAGTAGGCAGGAAGAGTGGCTCAGTATGAGCTTCTGGGAATGAAGTAGGCAGCAGTGCTTAGGGCTTTTCTGCTTCTTACAGAAAGCACTATGTTCCCTTGATCATCCTGTGCACTCAAGGGCGCTCCCCCCAAATTTATGAACCCCCAGTTTTTGTTTCTTTCCTAATATTTAATGAAAGATAATAAAGGTGGATTCAAGAAGGATAAATTTTAAATTATAGAGTTTATTTGAGTTTATTTCAAGGGAATTGGGATCTGGGTAGGAAGGCCAGAATGAATACATTTTCATGTGGAAAACAAATTTAAGAAATATTGAAGTTCAGGGAGAAACTGACTTAGCTGCAAGTACATGGGAAGTAGCTTATCACTTATGAGAAACAGGCTTTTTAAAGAGAAATTAGAAGACATTTAAAGAGAAGTTAGAATGGAGCCACAGGTGTTTGACATCTATGGGAAAAACAGGCTTCCAAGGAAAGATTAGAGGAGGCCACAAACACATGGAAGGTGTTCTCTGGCTGGCCTCAGCTTTCTTTCCTCTCTCTACTGGCAATATGTATGGTTATTGCTTATTTCCATTGGAATATAAACTCTTTGAGAGCATAGTATGTTGTTTTTAAATTCTTAACATTTGAATACTTATCGACTTATGAAAAAGCAAGAGAGTTATAATCTGCCTTTAGTTATAGGCACCTTCTTCCTTTCACAATCAAAATTTTACTCTGTCCAAACACATACAATCCCTAAAATAGCTTTTTCCCTTGGCATCATTGAGGACTAACCCACCTTTTCTCTAACAGAGAGTTTTTCAGTATTAGATTCCAGCAAAGGACTGCAGCAGCAAATCTTTTTGTGGTAGGGGCCCAGGCTGACCTGGAATTCACAATGTATTCTCAGGATGGCCTCAAACTCATGGCAATCTTCCTATCTTTGTCTCTCAAGTGCTGGGATTAAAGGCATGCACCACCATGCTCCAGCAATTCTTTAAAATTTAGTCACTTGTTTGGCAGTTTTCAGTTGGGGTTTCCAGTTGAGATGTTTGATATCTAGGAGGAGGAGGTATCATTTGCTTTCTTCATGGGAGGGGTCTGGAATAAACACAAGGTGAAACATACAAGTTTTAGATGAAGTTTGTGTAGGTCTTCATCATTAGATCAATGTGTTCACAGTAGGAAATGAAAGAGAATCTTGTCTAATCAGTTTAAGCTGGGATGAACCTGCAAAACCAGGCACAGTTTATAGGAGGAAAGGATTCATGGAAGCTATAGATTCAGGAGAAGTTTCATCATGGCTAAAGAGGTTGGGTCCCCTTTCACAAGATCCAAACAGAGAGAGATACCCATCACGAGCAACACACACAAACACACACACACACACACACACACAGAGAGAGAGAGAGAGAGAGAGAGAGAGAGAGAGAGAGAGAGAGAGAGAGAGCGAGCGCTCAGGCTGCTCTTTATATATCTGTAGCTGGAATTCCAGATCTATCCCTAGAAACCCTTTAGAGCTAGAGCCTAGGATCTGGCCAGGCCAAGGAGACACCTCCTCCAGCCAGGCAGCTGGAGAAAAGCCATTAATAAAAACTCCTGAATGTATTGGGGGATATCCATTCAAACTACCACAAATGGTCAGAGCTAGATTGAGATGTTTGAAAAACTTGAATGCCAGGCTATAGGATGTAGACTTTTAGAGTCTTTTGATAGCCAGGGAAGGTCATTCTTAGGCCATTAGTTTTTAGAGCCTGTAGTTCTGTGGATTACTTGGGAGGTCATTGTACACTAACACCCCTGTTTAATCATGGAGTTGGGTGGGAAGAATCTTGGAACAGCATGAGCATGACGGGCATAGCCACTGGGAGACAGTTGCAGTGAACAGCTCGTTTATTAGGTTACGGAGGGTGCTTTTATGCAGGAGGTAAAGGAGAGGCAGGTGGATAAGTGGCAAGGAGATTGGCGGGGGCAGGGTGGTCTGTGGATGTCTCATGAAATGATTGGCAGGGGCCAGCTGCATAGATAAGGTGGAAGGACTTTCTTGTTGCCTGGGCCATGTTATTACCTTATAGCTGAATTATGTGAACTCCAGTAAACTCAGGCCTTGAATTGCCTGGACTTAACAGGGTTTACTGGGGCCTGCCAGGTGGCTGGAGGTTGGGGAGGGAAGGAGTCAGGCAAACTCTTGCCGGTCTCAGGATGAGATTATTGGGGTTCCAGGCTAGTCTCAATTTTCCTTTAACCCTGTGTTCTCCATGCCTCTCAACAGGGTCCCACAGTTCCCCCTTTTTGTTTTTATAATGGAGTAGTAGTATCTTATATGGTGAGATTTTTATATTTTATAGTGGGCAAAGCTATGAGGGCCTAGTGGGTGGTGACCTTAGTAAGGCTTATAATTTGGTTTTGTTGTTTAAATCCAAATTTATATAAATAAGGGATTATACATAAGATTCTTTTTTTGTTTTTCGAGTAGGTTTTTACTCTAGCCCAGGCTGACCTGGAATTTACTATGTAGTCTCAGGGTGGCCTTGAACTCATGGTGATCCTCCTATCTCTGCCTCCTGAGTGCTGGAATTAAAGGTGTGTGCCACCACACCCAGCTGAGATTATACATAAGAGTAGAAATAACATGCCAGGTAGTGATTGATAGCGTGGCAACATTGTGTGGGGTCTCTTTCCTAGCTTCCCATATTTTTCCCTCTTGAGGGCACTCCAACTGTTGTTGGGGAATGTGGATGAAGTCTCTTATCTATTTTCTGTTGAATAGGTATCAGGATGAGATTATTAGGGTTCTAGACCAGCCTCAACTTTCCTTTAACCCTGTGTCCTCCATGCCTCTCAGCAGGGTCCCACAAGAGCGGTAATTCATATGATGTCTGAAGGACACAGGCTCCAGGGCACAGTGATCTTCTAGCCTTTGCCTGAGGTCTTCACCGAGTCCTTACTGTATCATTTAATCAATTAGGCCTGGCCTATGCTGTCAGGAACAGACTGCAGTATCAGGCTCTTCTCTAGCAGTCAGTCCAGTTGTTATTTTAAAGCATATCTCTTCATCTCCTTGTCTCCCAAATGATCTGGCATATAATTTTCACAGAGAATGATTCCTTGAGACATCCCTCACTCAATCTGCCTGAGCTCTACACAGTCTGTCCTGTGTGTTGGCAGCTGCTGGTGTCATATCTTATGTCTTATCACTCACACTGTTTTCTTTCTAAAGTTTTCCAAGTGGGAGCTTGATTCTGCCTCAGGATACTTACACTTCCTATCTTCTCTGCCTAGAACTTCTCTCCCTCATGTCTTTCTTAAATGTTACGTTCTCAGAAAAAGGCTTTCAGCACATTGTTATAGTTATCACTCTTCTTTTTTTTTCTTTTTATTCATGGCATATCTAATTTTCCGACATGGTGTGTGAATTATTCATTTGCTTTCATTATTACCTGTACTTTCAACCAGTACATTACACTTTTTGAATTTGGGAAGTATCTTCTTTTAGCTGTGTTCCCAGTGCCTAGTTAGCATGTAGCACACAAGAATGTTCCTTTGTAGATATTTGTTAAGAGAATGGGCATTAACTATCCTCATTCTGTCATTTCCTTGGGCCTGGCACTAATCCTCCTCCAGATAGTGAGCATATTGTGCCTTGTTTTTAGGCTGTTTAAAAATACATATGTGGGCCGGGCGTGGTGGCGCACGCCTTTAATCCCAGCACTCTGGGAGGCAGAGGTAGGAGGATCACCGTGAGTTCGAGGCCACCCTGAGACTACATAGTGAATTCCAGGTCAGCCTGGGCTAGAGTGAGACCCTACCTCGAAAAACCAAACCAAACAAAACAAAACAAAAACATATGTGGAACCTGGTGTGGTGGCGCACGCCTTTAATCCCAGCACTCAGGAGGCAGAGGTAGGAGGATTGCTGTGAGTTCAAGGCCACCCTGAGACTATATAGTGAATTCCAGGTTGGCCAAGACTAGAGTGTGACCCTGTCTTGGGGGAGGGGAAAAAACATATATGGGGTCTAGAGAGATGGCGCAGTGGTTAGGGCATAGCCTGCAAAGCTCAATGACAAGTTTGATTCCTTAGTATTCATGTAAAGCTAGATGCAAAAAGTGGTGTGTGCACCCACAGTTTGCTGCAGCTGGAAGTCCTAGCGTTCCCATTTTCTCTCTATATTTCTTTGCTTGCAATTAAGTAAATATTAAAAACATACATATTGTGTGCTGGGTGTGGTGGTGCAAATCTTGGATCTCAGCACTCAGGAGGCAGAGGTAGAAGGATAGTTTTGAGTTTGAGGCTAGCCTGGGTCAGCCCAGGCTTTTTGAGGTAGAGTAAGACCCTACCTCAAACACAACAACAACAACAAAAATATATGTGTGTACACATATCAGTGATACTGATACTGCTAGTCACCAGAGGCCAATTTATGAGAAAATAATTTAAATGTCCTAGCCCTTCCTAAAGTGAAATCTTAGCTCTTGTTTTCCCACATTACTGGATGCAGAGTAGTTGCAGGCTTTTTTCCCTCCTCTCTCAAGGTAGAGTTTCACTTTAGCCCAGGCTGACCTAGAGCTCACTGTGTAGTCCCAGGCTGGCCTTGAACTCAGTAATCCTCCTTCTTTTGCATTCAGAGTGCTGGGAGGTTTGTGCCACCATGCCCAGCTAGGCTTTTCTATTTGGAGGTCATTTTTGTTATTGTTGTCAAGAGAGGAGGAAAAGTTTTGACTGGTCACCACTGGGTGAGTTAATCAGAGGAGTTATTCCAGGCAACTAGAAAGCCTAGGCAGCAAGTGTTATTGTGTTTATGTTTATATGGGCCTTTTGGAGTGTTGTAGTCAAGTTTCCATTACAGGAACTTTCACACTGAGAAAGGAAATCAGTTATGTTCTTACATAATTAAAACACTGAGAAAGGAAATGTATTATGTTCTTACACAATTAAATTACTGAGATAAATTACCTTACATTATTTAGGACACATTGCGAGCTAAATTAGTATTTACCAACCTTAACCTGGGGGATAATAGTATATCACCAAAGAGATTTTGTTTAGTGAACATAGCAAGGGACAATAAATGCAAATAATGCTATTTAAATGTGTGGTAATTGTGTCTTTGAAAGGGGATTTTCTCTAGTGCAATTGAATTACTCAGCTTCTGGGAGGTGTCTTTAAAAGCAAGTGGTAGGAGTGGGTACAGGGCTGCAGATCACCTGTTACCCTAAATAACGCTGATGCCTGCTAACTTAGCCACCTGCTGTCATGGACAAGAAATGAAGCCCAACGTGGAGTATATATGCAGCTTCCTATTCCCTCTTTAGAATTTTACTTTCAAATATCTGAACCTCCACTGACCCCAGAGTATGGCTTAGCTACTTACAGTGGAGCCTGGATTGGGCCATTCAACTAGATCCTGCCATCTCCTCTTTTATGTGGGCTGTGTTTCTTTTTCTTTTTCTCCTTTTTTTCCATTTTTGACATTTTCATACATGGAAATATTTCTCTTTTTTCCCCCAGTTACCCTCTCATCCCCTCCTTCTCCTATTAACACCTTTCTTCTTCCCAGTTAATGTGGCTTGTATTTTTTTTTTTTCCTTCGAGGTAGGGTCTCACTCTATCCAAGGCTGACCTGGAATTCACTATGTAGTCTCAGGGTGGCCTTGAATTCATGGTGATCCTCCTACTTCTGCCTCTTGAGTGCTGTGATTAAAGGCGTGCGCCACCACGCCTGGTGGTTGGTTTGTATTTCTTTAGGGAAGGTATTTATTCCCCTCCTCCTTTCCTAAAAACTGAGTGTTAAAATTTGTCAGTAACTAGATTTGAATACAGCTCCACAAATTTCAGATTTCTCTTTGACAGGAAGAGTAGCCACTATGCTGTCCATTTATCTGTAGTCATCATATTATGTTTATCCTGAAAGACTCTCAACTGCTTACACAAATCAGCCCTCTCTTGAGTCACTCAGCAACTTTCTTTCTCATTAGTTTCCAAGTTTTTTTCTTTTTCTCGATTTTTATCTGGTCTTTGAGGCCCTTTGTTGGCTGAGCATCTACATAAAGAGCCAGATGAGAGTGTAGCATATGTGTCAACAGAAAAACTGTGCCTGGCTGGCCCAGGTTGATCCACAGGCTGAAGAAAGGCTGTAGGAGTTCAAGCATTGGTCAGAGTTCAGAATCCCCTGAGCTCTTCTCCAAACACTCTAAGTAGTCTAGGTCTTGGTGCCTCTGCTGCTTTCCACCCTGCTATTAGCAAGGTTATCAGCCATCTTGCCAGGATAAATGTTTGCAGATGAGTTGAATCTCCTCCAACAACATGGTCCCATAGTTAGGTGTACTGTGGTAGCAGTACTTAGCTTTAGGTGAGCAGAAGGGCTTCCTGAGGAGTGATGGGTGTTTTTAAGGTTCTGCATTGAGTAGGCTATTTCTATTTAGTCTATAAATTTCATTTCAAAATCATTTTTAAAATAAAAAAGTCATCTCAGAAATCTGAGCTTGCAAGGGCAGCTTTAGTGTGAAGATGAAGATAACTTTTTTGTCACTTCCCCCTTAGTAACTCTGCTTGCAGCATAAGCAGGACTTCCCTGAGAAACTCTTCTGAAGCTGATAACCTCGACCCTGTGCCTGCTATGGATATTTCCTCAAGGCTATCCTGGAATTGAGAGTCATTAGAATATGTGACAAGTTCATGAGTGACCTCAGAGTTTACCTTTATGGTAAACCATTATTTTAGTCTTTGTTCAAAACTCAAGTCACACTGGGTATGGTGGTGCACACTTTTAGTCCCAGTACTCAGGAGGTGGAGGTAGGAGGCTTGCCCACTGGGCTAGAGGGAGACCCTACCTGGAAAAATAAAACAAACTAAGTTGAAATAGATTATTCTCTACCTTCAAGTTATATTTCCTAATCAGCTGTCTTTGCTCAGCCCTGGAAGCTGGAGCTCTAGGGGATGCTGTGTGAATGTGGCTGCAGCAATCAATAGCCATGTGTATCCTCTGTTCCTTTAGTGAAGTGCAGTAAGCTGAAGATTGTCTGGGAGGGAATGGACTCTGGCAGGTGAGGAGCAAGCAGGCACACAGCAAGGCTGTCCTGTTCTCGGGCTGACCTATAGGTAAAGGATTCAGGGATATGTGGAATATTTTCCAAAAATGGAAAAAATATTTTAAAAATTTTGTTAAGTTCAACTTGCAGGATTCTAGGATTATATGATATCCCCACCCCTCATATTTTTTTTTTTTTAAAAAAGGCTATGCTTGCAAACATGCTCACCCATGGAAACCACTTGTTCCTGTCACTAACTGTCCTGTTGTTTGCCTGTGCCAGCAAAAACCCGAGCAGCTGATCTCTTGGTAAATCCCCTGGATCCACGAAATGCAGATAAAATTAGAGTAAAAATTGCTGACCTGGGAAATGCTTGTTGGGTGGTAAGTAGTTTTCTTTGGATATTTTAATCATGATTTTGTGTGAGATGGTTTTCTTTTTTAATGTCTATTGTATCTGCTCCTTTCCAGCATAAACACTTTACAGAGGACATCCAGACACGTCAGTATCGATCCATAGAGGTTTTAATAGGAGCAGGCTACAGCACACCCGCAGATATTTGGAGTACAGCATGCATGGTAAGAATAGCCTTTGTCATTTTCTCCCCTAGGAACTGACTTTCCCTTTAATGATCTTGTAAGTGGATTCTCTGGGGCACATGTTCTCAGTTCTCCTAATGTGAGGATTGTCTACCATAGGATGGGTAAAGAGAAGTAGGATGCAGTCTTGAGAATTTCAACAATTGGAAGAATTCTTCTCAAGTGTGCTTGATAGTTTTTGCTTTGCTGGGCCTGGTTTTATGAGAGGTGATCTTATAAGCTGTGAAGAGCTTCCCTTCACTCATACGTTGGGATAAAATGAGTGATTTGTCATCTGGTCTCAGACTGCATGCAAGGTTGAAGCCCTTCCAGGTAGCCTCTCTCAGCTTAGCCAGAGCAGGCTTCCTCATCTCCTTCTTGATAAGAAAGATATATTTCTTCCTTCCAGTAAACACTTGCTTTCTTTCTAACGTAAAATGTGGTAAGTCTTCTGGCTTATTGTCTAGGATGTGCAGGTGCTTCTGAGACAGCATTGGTATCATACACTCCCTTGCATTGGGTCTGTTCTCTAGAGAAAGTGGTGATGTTCTCCTGGAGCAGTCAGATGCCACTCCTTTTACTTTCGTGTTTGAGCCTGCCTCACCCACCATCTTTCTGTCTTTGTTTTTTGAGACAGGCTTGCTGTACAGTCCAGGCTCTCAGCAGTCCACCTGCCTCGGCTGCACAGTGCTGGATTGTAGCTGTGAGCCAACATGTCTAGCTTTCATGCATCATTTTGTGTCATAATTCCTCAATGTGAGTAGCCCCTCATCCATGAGCCAGGACCAGTTTTTCACCCTACGTTGTAACTTGTGAATTCCTTAGTAGCCTTTCGTTTTATGAGTCAGGACCAGTTTATATCTCCTGGCCAGCTCAGTATCTTTCTGTTGTTTCTTTGCTGGAAAAGGTGGTGTACAGTGTGCAAGTGGCTCACTGTAGTGTAATGCTTGTCCCACTTGGTATCACTTTATTTTACTGTAGTGCTGGGGATGGAGCCCAGGGCTTCACACACTCTAGTCAAGTCCTCTATCTACCAACTGAACCATATTCCCAGTCCTAATAGTTTTTCATCCAAATTCTGCTTGGATGTCTTTAAGTATAAGGTTTAGTACTTGTCTTTTTTCTTTTCTTTTTTTTTTAATTTATTCATTTTTAAGCAGAGAGAGAGAGAGAGAGAGAGAGAGAGAGAGAGAGAGAGAGAGAGAGAGAGAGATTGATTGAGAGAGAGAACACACCAGGGCCACCACCCTGTGGGTCTGGCCCATGTGGGACCTGGGGAATTGAACCGGGGGCCTTAGGCACTAGAGGCAAGTGCCTAAACCGCTGAGCCATCTCTCCAGCCCTTCTTTTTTCTTAAAAGGAAAAAAAAAAAGCCAATACAGAATAAACATAGCAATTTTTTGTTACTTGAAGGTTAATTTAATAATTCCTTTGAATTTTTTTGTTTTTTGAGGTTGGGTCTCACTCTAGCCCAGACTGACCTGGAATTCACTCTGTAGTCTCAGGGTGGCCTTGAACTCAAAGTATCCTACCTTTGCCTCTCCCGAGTGCTGGGATTAAAGGTATGTGCCACCATGCCTGGTTTAGTGCTAAAGTGAAAGCATTGCATTGAGCAATGCCAGGCAATATGAAGCAGTAAGATGTTTGGCATGATCTGAGATGAAAAACATGGCCACTTCTATGCTTTTCTGTTGCTTTGTTGTTCTAATAGGCAATTCCAGATAATTTTAAAATCATTAAAAATACTAGTTTTTCAGTGAGCATCAAAATCTGCTGGTCACTTTGGATTTTGAGAAGACTGTATAGAGAGGCTTTGACTTTGCAAAGGAGGTGGAGGCTGGAAGCTGTGGGAGGCAGAGGCCTGGTCAGCAGGAGGTGCGGGCGTGTGCCTGGAATAGTTGGGCTGTGAGGGAGCAATGCCTCATTTCAAAATATGGGCTATGCCATGCTGTGTTTTTCCAAAGTGATACAAAAGGCCACATGTCAGGGGTACTATGAATTAGGCTTTGAGAACTCTTTCAAACCTGAAGTCTTACACTTATAATTTTAGACATTAAGTTTGGTGATAGAACCAGAAAAACAGGGCAAAATCACAGGTGCATGGATAATGGTGGAGCTGTCAATAAAATCTTACCCCAGGCTGTCTGTCTTGCCTCTCACAGAATTTGGCCCTACACAGCCTCTACCCTCTCAACTGTACTTTTGTTGCGTAGCATGGTAAAAATACATCATAGGACTTTCATGCCTCTTCATCAACCCTCTGCCCAGCAATTACACCCAGTGACCTCTATTGCAGCTAGGGCTACTTATGTGGGTTTCTTTCTAATTGAGTGGCTGTCAGAGGGTGGTCTTTCAAAGGGCAAGACTTTGTTTCCTGCCCTAAAGGTGGAGACTAAGAGGTCACTTTCTTTGTCCTAGAGAATGAGGCAGAGAGGAGCCAGTGTTTTCTCATCCTTTTGCTGATGCCTAAAGATGCTGCAGTATATTGAATGTAACCTCATAACACCAAGCACTGATAGGACCATAGATTGTTCTTGGTGGTAAAGCTCATAGTCCTTACAGTTAAATAGATAAATAGCATCAAATCTGACAGAGGGTCCTTTGGAAATGAGAGGTGCTGGGTAATAATGGGCCCTGGCTGCTATCAGGAGGACAGTTTAAGGTTCTGTGGTTGGAGAAAAACAACAGAATGAAGTAACGTAGGCTATGATAGTTGTGAGATATTCCCCCCCTTTATTTTTTGCTCTTTTGGGGCCCTTTCAGATGTAAATGTGTAGTACATTAACATAAAAACCCTGATTGACTAGAGAGATGGCTCCGTGTTTAAGGTACTTGTCTACAAAGTTTAATGACCCAGGTTTGATTCCCCAGTACCTATATAAAGCCAGATGCACAAAGTAGAGAATGCATGTGGAGTTTGTTTGCTATGGCTAGAGGCCCCTGATGTCTTCTCTCTCTCTCTCTCTCTCTCTCTCTCTCTCTCTCTCTCTCTCTCTCTCTCTCTCCAAATAAATAAAATATTTTAAGAAAAAAAAATCTCGGGAGCTGGAGAGACGGCTCAGCGGTTAAGGCACTTGCCTCCAGTGCCTAAGGTCCTGGGTTCAATTCCCCAGTATCCACATAAGCTAGACTCTCTCTCTCTCTCTCTCTCTCTCTCTCTCTCTCTCTCTCTCTCTCTCTCTCCCCCCCCCCCTTGAAAATGAATAAAATATTCAGGATTCCGAAATGTTTGTTATTTTAGGGATTAATTTACTGAGTGGAAAACAGTGATGTTTAATATTTCTGAAGCTTCCAGTATGAAAGCATTTTGTGACACAAAGCCCAGTAATGTGTATGCTCTGTTGTGCATCATATTTTAAAAATCCAGTCACTCTTCAGAGAACCCAGGACTAGTAACCGGTACATGGATTCCTGTTCTTTGTTTAAATCATTTCATTGATGGGCTTTGTTATTAGGGTTCTTCTAGAGGAACAGAAACAACAGAATGAATTGTAGTTAAAAAGGGGGGGGAGGGAGGGAGGGACTTATTGGATTAGTTCACCTCAATAGCATTCTGCAAGCCCAATAGTCAAGGAACTGGTAGCCACTCAGTCCACATGGCTGGATCCCTCAGTAGTACCAATGTAGCACTGAAGGTCTAAAGGCTTTCTAGGGAGCCACTGGTCTTTAGTCCAGGCTGGAAGGCTGAGGAATCTTCATTCCAGTGCTGACAAAGAAATGCATGACAGGCGGAGAGAGAGATTTCCTATTCCTTTATATAGCCTTCCCCAGACTTGTTGATTTACTCTGGAATTTCCTTCCTGTACTGCCCTCCCAGGATAGGATGTTTGTTTCTAACCCCCCTGAGCTTCCTTACATTCTGACCCTTCTGAGAAGGCCACCTTCCTGTAAACAACAGTGACTCATCCTAGATTGCAAAACAGGTTAAGTTGACAACAAAACTTAACCATCACAGGCATCTTGAAGCACTGTATTGGTTCTTTTTTTATTTGCAAGCAGAAAGAGAGAGAGAGAGAGAGAGAACCAAGGCTACCATCTTGTGGGTCTGGCTTATGTGGGTACTAGGGAATTGAACCCAGGGCCTTAGGCACTAGAGGCAAGTGCCTCAACCGCTGAGCCATCTCTCCAGCCCAAGCCAAGTCTTTCATATCCATGAAACAATTCAGTAACTTGTAAGCCAGGAGGCAAATGTGGACCCTGAACAGAACAGGGACTTGAGTAGCCACCAGGATGGTGATTCTAAGGAGAGCTTGGGTGAGAGTACACCTCTAGTCCCTCCTTTTACCTGTGCTTACTCTTTTCATTACTATTTCTCATTGCCTAACACTAACATGTCATATAAATGTTCTTTAAAAGATGACCCATGGTGGGAGAGATGGTTAAGGTGCTTGCTTTCAAAGCCTGACAACCTGGGTTCTAATCCCCAGTACCCACATAAAGCCAGATGCACAAAGCAGCACATTCACCTGGAGGTCCTTTCAGGGTCTGGAGGCCCTGGCATGCCATCTCATTCTCATTCATTCTCTCCCTCCCTCATATATATGCTTGAAAATGGATAAATAAAATATTTAAAAAACTTAATTTAAGAAAATTTAAAATTTAAGAAAGACTTGGCTATTAAACAATGTGCTTATTACACCTAGAACTGAGGTCAAATAAGAAGTTTTCCTTTCCTCATCAGAGATTGCCCAGCTGCTCTGATTGTTTATTTGGTGGAGAGGAGAGCTCTAGCAGGCCCTCCCAGGCCCTCTTTGGTTATGGCTGTGCTAATGTGGCACAGGGAAGCTGGGTATTCCTCTCCCCAGCTGAGGCTGACATTCTGCATCCTGCCTGGCCAAGGTCTGGTTCGGGACAGGGATCCAGAGTTTATGCTCATCACAGGCAGCAGGCAACAGTCTTGCCATCCTCCTTCTTCATGATGTGATTCATGCCTTGTCTTTAAAGAACAAGGGTTAAAGATCGTGCTGTCAGGATGGTCCTCCCCAGACAGAGGGGCCCTCCCAGCACTCCATTCATTGGAAGGGAGGAAGCGAGGTGGGCTGGCATAAAGGACCTCCTCAGTGATGGCTCTTTATAGGAGTTGGAAGGGCAGTCTCTTGAGAGGGTGGGGTGTTGGCATGGTTACATACATTGGTATTAGCAAGGTGGGGGTAAAGGAGGGTTCAAATAGATAAGAGTAGGAGAAGCTAGAAATGAGATTTAACAATAACAAATAACATTTGATCAGCTGAGCTGTTGTCTTTGCCTATTGTTACAAAATTAATCCTTAGGTCTTTGAGCAAGAGAAATGGAAACAAGTGTCTTCCCCACACATTAGGCTGCTGAGGGTTAGCAGGTGGTAATTGCAGAGCTGCTCTCTTTGACATCTCAGGAGAGCTTGCAGGGTCATCCAGCCTTAGGGATGATGGAAACAGGTCTTTTTTGGCTTTATGTTTTCCTCTATTTGAATCAGAAGTGAATGAAATGATGATAAAAATAGATAATACAATGCTAAAATTATTCTTGACTCCAAGTGTATGGGAGGTCTTGGCCTAAAGAAAGCAGCAGCATTTGCTATACAGACAAGATGCTGTGCAGTGGTAAGGTCAGACCATAGACTTACACAAACCTGGTTGAATCCTGGATTGAACTGTCTTCATCATTTATAAAATGCATAAAGTGCGATGATCAGGCCTATGGTGCTGCTGACTCACTGATGGTTTGGCTCTGCTTCCTGTAATCTGAAGAGAACACATAGCCCTTAGACCTTCCATTAGGAGCATATGTATTAAAAAAATCTTGCAGCTTCTTTGAATTTTTTGAAAGAAAGAAAAAGTAGAGGTAAAAGTATTTTTGGATGCTTTTTGATTTGATTGAGATCCTCATAAAATCTAGGTCTCCTCTATAAGGAGAGAAAATGCTGGCTTGTGAGCCCTCTCTGCAGTGCTCAGCATGTCATGTGTTATGTCCTAGGCTTTTGAGCTGGCAACAGGAGATTATTTGTTCGAACCACATTCTGGGGAAGACTATTCCAGAGATGAAGGTGAGTGTTGCTGCCTGCTGAGCCTTGGTTGGGTCTGCTTTTCTAGAGAGTTCTTCAGTTTTGTACTGAAATAGAGCCATATTTTGGTTTTCAAACACCAAATTCAGCTGTTCTTCCTTTGAGTTTGATGCCCCTCAGCACCAGTGAATGGGCAGCACCTGCCTAGCACAGGCTGCTTCACTTCCTGGCCTTCCTAGGAACAGGAAGCAGGCAGACCCTTTAAGTACCAGGGCCTCCTTGTGGTCCTTTTGCCCACAGACATGCTGCCCATTTTGGTGTTCTGTTTGGGAGCTGAATTGAAAACCAGGGAATTCAGGCTTGAATTCCTTCTGTAAACCTGACCATCTTCATGCTTATTTGCTTGCAATGCTGGGGTGGCCTGGGGTGAGCTGGCATCAGGCTCATTGAGGCTCCAATTGGTGCCTGTGGCCTGCCCATCCCACAAGCCTCTGCATGGATGAGCTGCAAACATTGTTAATTTGAAGCTATTTCTGATTTTTTACTAATTTCACTTTTTCCCTCTTCTTTTATCCCATTCTTCCCCTTGCCCCTCCCATTCCCATATCCTTTTTTTTCTCTCCTCCATAGACCACATAGCCCACATCATAGAGCTGCTAGGCAGTATCCCAAGGCACTTTGCTCTATCTGGAAAATATTCTCGGGAATTCTTCAACCGCAGAGGTAGTACCTCTTCTTTTTGAAAAGCGCCACGATGCAGACAGAAACGGAATAGAAGCTGCTGGGTGCAGCATTAATGTGACAAAAGCATTTCTTCTTAATTCCAAAAGCAATCCAGAGCAGAATTCCTGTGCTGATTTAAACAGGACAGAAGACTGAGTTTGATCTGTGATGTGGTTACCTTGTACACTGGCTCCTTCTTGGTGACCAGGACAGCTGGGCACTTTCCAGATCTGGGTTCTGAATCCAGCCACCTAGAGAAGCCTGTGCTTTAAAGAAAATTCCAGAAGGTCGCGCTCTGTTTCTGTCTGCGCGGGCGGTGGTAGTGTCTGCATGCAGTGTACTGATTAAACTGTCGTGTGTTTCTGTTTTGCTGGCAATGTTTCCCAACACAGATCACATAGCATTGATCATTGAGCTGCTGGGGAAAGTCCCAAGAAAGTACGCTATGTTGGGGAAATACTCCAAGGAGTTTTTCACAAGAAAAGGTAACGGTATTTATGTAACACTAATTTTCAGCATAATCTCCCAAAATTTGAGCAATGAAGAGAAGTCGGGACTTTTTCAACTGGTGAATTCTGCTGAAATAAGTATTAAAAAAATAATAATAAATAATCCTGAGCTATCTGTTGCCTATGGAATATGAATTTTATAAGCCGGGTGTGGTGGTGCACGCCTTTAATCCCAGCACTCGGGAGGCAGAGGTAGGAGGATCGCCTTGAGTTCAAGGCCACCCTGAGACTACAGAGTGAATTCCAGGTCAACCTGGACTACGCAAGACCCTGCCTCAAAAAACAACAAAAAAAAACCCACATAAAATAAGAAAAAAAACACACACACACACAAAAGAATTTTTTAAGAGACCAGCCCTCTTAAAATTTTTCCTCAAACCTCCACCTGTTGCCTCTTCTCCTTTAAGCACCAGTATGTGTACTCTGGCATTTATAAAAAGGACTTTGTTGCGGTCAGCTTTCTAGTTGCTGTGCAGAAAGAACCCAAGCAAAAGCGGCTTGTGGAGGAATGGGTTTATTTGGCTTACGGACTCAAGGGGAGACTCCATCCTGGCAGGGAAAACGATGGCATGAGCAGAGAGGCGGACATCACCTCTGCCACAGCACTGGAAATAGAAGCAGGAAGGTGTGCCAAACTCTGGCAAGAGGAAGCTGGCTTATAACCCCATAAGCCCACCCCCAACAACACAGCTCCATTGAGGTTGTAAAATCCAAATTGCCATCAGCTGAGGATCAATTACCCAGAACACATTCATTTGTTTGTGGGGGACACCTGGATCAAGCCATGACAGACTTTAAGTGGTTTTTAGAAAATAGGTTCAGCTGGACTTTGATGCCTTACAACTGTAACCCCAACACTTGTGTGGTTGAAGTGGGATGATCGATTCAAGGCCAGCCTGGACTAAATAGTAAGACCCTGTCTCAAAACAAAATACAACAGCAGACACAATAATAAAACCCCAGCTAGATTTCTCTTTCCATTTCCTTTGTCTATAGTAGAGCAGAGACTGCCTAGAGACTGGTATTCATAAGTGTCCATGCACTTCGCATCCCCTGATTTGTCTGAGCTGTTTGGAGTGTGTAGGTCTGTGAAACTTTATGCTTATCATATAAATCTGACATTTCTCCTTGTGTTATACCACACTATATTATAGATTCCTAATTTAATTTATAATTTTCACTAGCATTCTCTTGGCATGACCTTTGAGAAATAATATTCCAAACCCCAAGGATCTCCGTCCTTCCCTCCCTGTCTCCCTCTTCTTTCCTTTCCTCTTCCTTCCTTCTTCCCTCCTTCCCTCTTCCCAGAAAAACACTAGGTACAGTATGGTGGTTCAGGCCCTAATCTCAGCATGTGAGAGATGGAGGCAGGAGTATTGGAGTTCAAAGTCATCTCGGATACATAGCAAGTTTGAGGCCAGCCTGAGCTACACGAAACTTTCACAACCAAACAAAAACAGAATCTCTCTCTGGTGCTATATTCTTTTGTGGTAAGCATCATATTTGTGCTCTTTATGTTGCTTCATCCTCAATTTGTTTTTGGTCACACCATGGCTCGAGTGGGTCATGGAGTGTTCCTCTCTTTTCCCCTCACCATTTGTGCCTCTCAGGATTTCTTTACTTTTCCCTTCTCCCTTTTCCTTTTTCCCTTCTCCCCCTTCCCCTATTCCCTTCCCCTTCCCCTTCCCTTTTCCACTTCCCTTTTCCCCTTCTCTTCCCCTCACTTCCCTTCCCTCCCCCGTCCGTCCATCCTTCCTCAAGTAGAGATAGAAGAGAGAGAGAGAATAGATGTTCCAGTGCTTCCAGTTACTACAAATGCACTTTACTTTGTGCATCTGACTTTAAAATTGAACCCAGGCTGTTATGTTTTGCAGGCAAGTGCCTTAAGCACTGAGGTCTCTTCAGTCCGTGAGCATTCTTTTTAATGACAGATCAGAACTGTTTCTGTACTTTCTATCACCTTGAAGGGAGATTTTGTGACTAGGCCAGAAATCCCTTAGCTGACTGGGAGTTTAGACTTCAGGCATTCTTTCCCAGTAATATTTTGTTTATAATGAGTAGAAAATCAAAAGGAATTTGGAGTTTGACAGAAGCTACAGGAATAAAATAAGGAATGAGGGTTTGTCATGAAAGTAGGTAGCAGTATGTCCATGATAGGGAATGGTTTTCTGTAAGCTGCATTTTGACATATCCCCAGGTAATGCATCTTAGAGATCACAGAATTTGAAAATGTAACCAGAACTTATAAAGAGAAAGCAAAATTTAAAGCTGCTGTTAATTTGCTGATATCATATTAGCAAGTGGTTACAAATCAAGAATGATTTAGCAGATGTCTTTCTATTCTTTGTCCTCCTAGCTGAGGAAGTTTCCATCACCACCACCAGTCAAATTGGAGAAAAGGGGTTTATGTGTTCAAGCAAAATATCAGATGAATAACCAGTACTAGTTTGAATCATTCTTTGGCCAGAAAGTTAAAAAATTAAATTCAGTTTGTTTGTTTGTTTTTTTTTTTTTTTTTGGCGAGGTAGGGTCTCACTCTAGCCCAGGCTGACCTGGAATTCACTCTGTAGTCTCAGGGTGGCCTTGAATTCATGGTGATCCTCCCAAGTGCTGGGATTAAAGGCGTGTGCTACCATGCCCTGCTTTAAATTCAGTTTTGAGCAGGAAATATAATTATTGCTTTTCCTCTATTAAGGCTAACTTGTTGATAATTTGTTTGTGGGGGCAAAACCTGTATCAAAATAATAAAATTAAAAAACAAAAGAAAGGCAGGCGAGATGACTCAGCAGTTAAGGCATTTGCCTGCAAAGCCTAATGATCTGGCTTCGATTCCCCAGTGCCCACATAAAGCCAGATGCACAAATGGTGTGTACATCTGGAGTTCGTTTGCAGTGGCAGGCCCTGGTGTGCCCATTATTTCTCTCTCTCTCTCTCTCTCTCTCTCTCTCTCTCTCTCTCTCTCTGCTTTCAAATAAATTTTAAAAATATTAAAAAAAAAGGCCTAGTGTGGTGGTGCATGCCCTTAGTAGTCCCAGCCTGCTTCTTGGGAGGCTGAGATAGGAGTATTGCTGTGAGTTTGAAGCCAGCCTGGGTTACAAAGGAAGTTTCATGTCAGTCTAGAGTAGACTGAGATCCTATCTCCAACAAACGAATGAATGAAGGAAACCCTAGTGTTAGGCTTTTAGAGATGAGCTCCTCCTTTCCCTGAGAAGTCTTTGGTCCCCTGAAGTATCCCAGCCCCCAGGTGTAAGCAACAGCAGCCTTTACTAGGATAGTATTTTGACCCATCAGTATCCATTATCTTAGTAAAAATTACTGTCAAGAATGAAAGTTTCAAAGGAATTAAACTTATATGAGGATATTATGTGAACATTTGTGTGTTTCAGACTTCACGATCTTCTGTAAATGTATATAGCCAAAAATTTCAGAAGTACATTGTAAAGAAGCAGCATGAAATCTTAATGTCAGGTCCAGTGTCAGAGTGCTGTAATGTTGAATAATAGTGAAGGGACTTTGAAACCTGAAGGTGAAAACAGAGGATGTTAGTTTTAAAAGAGATACTGTAGTTTACCTCAGTCTCTGTCTCCTCTGCCCTTGGCGTGTGCACACATGAACACACACTTCTCTGTGCACACATGCATATACTATACATACACACTCCCCATTAAATTAAAAAATTTAAATTTAAAAAATTTAAAATTAAATGAAAAAATTTAAAAAATAGTTTATTAGAAGTAGCTTTTAGAGATGGAGATATAATTCAGTTAGTAAAGTGGTTTTCTTGCAAACATGTGGACCTAAGTTGGTTCTCCAGTATCCACATAAAAATATTGGGTGTGATGGACCTGTAATTTCAGTGATGGGGAGGTGGAGACAGGAGGATTCCTGGTTGGTGAACGTCAGGACAATGAGAGACCCAGTCTCAAAGGAGGTGAATTATGTTCCTGAGGGTGGTGATGCATGAGGTTGTCCTCTGGCCTCCACATAAAAGTGTCTGCACAACTGTGTGCATGCACATACACAGAGTTTTCTCCTTTTTTTTTTTTTTAGACCCGAGAGAACACAGGCCTGACCTTTTTTACTGCCTGACATAGAGTATACACAGTAAATACCTACAGATTAACTTAATTGTGTGCAATTTTCTTGTCAGTGGAATAGGGCAGGGAAAAGGGAAATGGGGGTTCCAACACAAGAGTTGTACACACACAGTTTCTACTTATTAAGAATAAAATTTAAAAATGTAGAGATAGCCATGTGTGGTGTTTCACATCTTTAATCTCAGCACTTGGGAAGCCAGCCTGAGACTACATTGTGAATTCCAGGTCAGCCTGGGCTAGAGTGAGAAAACCAAAAACAACAACTTAAAACAAAACAAAACGACTTCTTTTGCTATTTTGGGCACAGTGTTTCTTAGCGTTTTCATTCATTTGCAAACCTGTAGGGTATTTATGCCAAGGAGGAATCACTGAATGCCAAGAACGGTCTCTTTCTCTCTCTTTCTCTCTTCCCAGAGAACTTGCTTTAGCATGTCATCTGTGAACTGCTTATTTTGCCTCATTTATTGTTATGGTAAAATCAACAATCCAGTCAACTTAGGTTACTAAAAATGTAGAATTGAGAGAAAGTACCTTACTGCTTACAAAGCTAGTGTTTTCATGCACTTGCTTTCCATGTTCATGGGTACTTTGAAATCAATCTTGTGATTATCTTTTTTTTTTTTTTTTTTTTGGTTTTTTGAGGTAAGGTCTCGCTCTATTCCAGGGTGACCTGGAATTCACTCTGTAGTCTCAGGGTGGCCTTAAACTCATGGTGATCCTCCTACCTCTGCCTCCCTGTGCTGGGATTAAAGGCGTGCACGCTGTGATTATCTTTAGAGCATAGTTTTGAGACTTTTATACTTGATCTTAGCCAAAAGGCCAAGAAGCAGTTTTGATTGAGCCTTTTACTACCTAGCATT
The DNA here is from genome assembly GCA_004024765.1 of Zapus hudsonius. Classification (NCBI taxonomy): domain Eukaryota; kingdom Metazoa; phylum Chordata; class Mammalia; order Rodentia; family Dipodidae; genus Zapus; species Zapus hudsonius. The sequence goes on along the minus strand of PVHP010003995.1, from coordinate 52,163 downwards.
ATACCATAGGATTTTTTTTCCCCATATTAAGTAACAATAATATTAAGTGAATGTACCTTGTGTTTTTTTTTTTTAACCATCATTCTCCTTTAATAGTCATATTTGGGGGGCAAGGTTTCTAGAGCTGGAACTGGATTTCTGGGTTTGAGGGCTGAATCACCAATGGTCACCTGGAACCTGTTTCTTCCCTGACTGTCCCTTTCTACATTAAAATTGTAGATCTCATTGAGCCTAGACCTGACCTCTAGTCTGAAAGCAGTACATAATTCTATCCCCTGGCTCCAAGTTGGAGTCAGAAACTCATTTGTCACCCAGCTCCCCCCAACCCCCAGGGTCTCACTCTAGCCTAGGCTGATGTGGAACTCACAGTGATCCTACCTCTCTGCCTCTAGAGTGATATTAAAGGTATTTTCCACCATGCCTAGCTCGCTCCTCCCCTTCAGAACCATCCCCAAAATTTCTTTATACAGACTCTATGCACAATATGGCTGAATAAAGCAAAAAGGAAGAGCCACTAGAGAATAGGATTCGACTTTGGGTGATTTCTGTTTTTGTTTTTATAATTGTAGGTGTTATTTTCTTATTTTTGTTATGGTTTAAAAGGAAGACATTTCTAAATTGGCTTGAATAAATGGATGAAATAGCTACAACTCTTCAAAAGACTTATGAGGACAGTGATGATTCTCTCCTAATGTAAACCATGAAAGCAGTTTATCTTGTTAGGTCTTTGGGTGGCAGAAGGTAAATCAGTACCTGTGTGCCTCAAGGGGATGCTTGGATCTCCTGCTGAGGCCGGGCTATGAACCTTACTGGCCTGGAGCAGAGCTGGTACCTGAGTCCCCAAGGTCACCCTAAAATGACCTCTTCCTGGCCCAGGGGTATTCTGTGAAATTGTCTAATAGCACAAAATTTGAGTTGTTTGTAGTATAAGTTATCCAGAGTTTTTTGGAAAGTTGACTTAAAAACAGCTTTTTTTTTTTTTTTTTTTAGTTGAAAAAGCCATTATTGTCCACAGGCTACTTGTAGCTTACTAATCATTCTGTTAGATCTGCTTAAAGCCCAGCTTTTGGGGAAAATTATAACTTCAAGGTTTATAAGGGAAGTTCTTATGTGTACAGCTGAGTTGCATTTGCTTTGGGTTTTGCCACTAGCTGCTTGTGGCTGCTTCAGTTTAGACAAGTTGCAGCAGTCATTTTACCATGTGTCTAGTGGCTGCCACCTGGACAACACAGGTAAAAAGGACATTTGTCTGCTCCTGGACTATTCTAGAAACAAAGACCTTTCCTTAGAATGACAAAATGCAGAAATAGTGGCACAGGTTTAAGTGGGGTATGTTTTACAGGTTTTTCTAAGCAAGCTTGCAAAATGCAAAAGAACCCAGCCTAGAAGGAAGAGGCTGTGTCTGCAGAATGAAAATTTGTCAGGGGGGAGGGGAGGGCAGTGGGGAATTGGGGATAACAACTCATTGTTTGCCCACTAAATGTTGTAACTCATTATGGATAATAAAAAAAATTAAAAAAAAAAAAGAAAAAATTTGTCTGCTCACACACCTTCTTACAGAAACTAGAACTGTCATGCATGTTCTGCTAACCTGTTTCTGTCCACCTAAGCTTACTTGGAATAAGACACTGCCAATAGTATCTCAGAGATTGCTTCTTGTTACCATACAAAACTGGGAAGCTGTCTGCTTCATGAAAAGAAACTGGCTGGATCAACTTAATTGTGGGTAGTGCAAATTTGGAGCTTTCATAATGGGTGGTTTCCTCCCCTGCAGGAGAACTGCGGCATATCACCAAGCTGAAGCCCTGGAGCCTCTTTGATGTACTTGTGGAAAAGTATGGCTGGCCCCACGAAGATGCTGCACAGTTTACAGATTTCCTGATCCCAATGTTAGAAATGGTTCCTGAAAAACGAGCCTCAGCTGGCGAATGCCTTCGACATCCTTGGTTGAATTCTTAGCAGATTCTACAAATAGAGCATTCTGAGCTAGCAAATATTTCCCAGTACATTGGACCTAAACGGTGGCTGTCATTCTTTAACAGGATTACAAGTGAGCTGGCTTCACCCTCAGACCTTTGTTTTGCTTTGAGGTACTGTTGACACTTTGCTTTTTGTGCACCATGATCCTGGGGAAGGGTAGTCTTGTCTTGAGCTAAGTAGTTTACTGACCATTTTCTTCTGGAAACAATAACATGTCTCTAAGCATCTTGTGTTGTGACATCCAAATGTCATTTTTTTTTTCAATGAAAAATACCATCCCCTTTGTGTTTTGGCAGGTTTTATGACTATTTATGAAGACATTTTAGCTATTATATAACTTACAATCTTATCAGTTGGAACCAAGAAATAGCAAGGAAATGTACAATTTTATCTTCTGGCAAAGGGACATCATTCCTGTATTATAGTGTATGTAAATGCACCCTTGTAAATGTTAATTTCCATAAATATGGGATGGGGACTCAAAATTTCAGAAAAGCTACCAAATACTGAGTGCTTTATAGCCTAAGTTGCATGTAGCAGACTTTCTCTGCTCCAAGAAGTTGTATAATCTTTTCATTCCATAAGTTCCATTCACATTTCACATTGGATTTTCAACAAAATGGCTCTGGATTAGATGTCGCCCTAAAAGGCACTTTAGAGGAAGAAAAGACATGCTTCTCATTCTAAAATATACATAAGTTAAGCAGTCTCATTTGTATTTTTGCATATTTTTAAAACTTTTATTAAACAGTGATTTTTCCCTTAAAATGTGATGGCTCAGTACCATGTAGTGGTGCTTCCTGCAAGCACTCTGAGTTAAATACATAAATTGGACAAGAGAAACATGTTCAGTGTGCGGAATGAAAAAAAAATATTTTTGGAAAAGCATGATCGTGTTGTCTAAAACACAGGTGTGGTGTATACAGTGTTCAGCTCAGTGGGCAGAATACTCTCACCTCAAAGGAAACAGTGATCATGTTCACTCCATAGACAGCTTTGTGTGTTGGCTACAGCAATTTTACTGGCTTTTTCATTGTCTTTTAAATGAATGAGAAAATCATTTTCCCTTTGCAAGTTGCACAGTTTTTGTTTTTGCATTTCCTTAAAATTAATTATAGCGTCCAGGACACAAACCATTCGTTAGTAGGCAATACCATTTTTAGAATGTAACATGTAGAGAGGTATAATTTAGCCTCTTTTAGAAGTCGGTGGATTCGAATGTCTTCTTATTTTAAATTTTACATTAAGGTGCCTCATTTTCCTTGACATTGTCCTTTAACATTTATCCACATGCCTTTGCAATAACTAGATTGTGAAAAGCTAACAAGTGTTGTAACAATAATCCATTGTTTGGGGTGCTTGCAGTTGTCTTAAAAATTAAAGTGTTTTGGGTTGTTTTTCCAGACATTGCCTTGGTCATTGCCCTGTGTTTGAAGTGAGAGAATCAACATAAGTTTGCTCTCAGTAGTTGTCACCAAAACAAAATGCCAACATTTCGCTTGCAGCAGATATAGTTGTAGGATATGTATTAAGGCTTATTCTAAGAACATCATTTATAGGCTTTTAAGTTTATAAAATTATGGATTTTTAAGAGCATAAGGGAATTGAAAATGAGGTTACTGTATTGCTTCATTATCTAGAATGTCAGTGATCTTTTTTCAAAGTTTCATCAGGATATACAAACTCCATTTTATTTGAGCATTGCAAGTTTTATATCCAAACATGACTGAGGGAACAGTGCTCACAGTCCTTTTAGGAATAGCATTATATCACATTTGACTGTCAAGTAAAATGTGGTATAATTTATAAAATATGTATATTAAGTTGTTAAAATGATGCTGATGGTTTTCATGAAGATTTTACGATTAACTGTGGCTGCAAACCTGTGTTACTAGTCAGTTTCCATAGGAAACATTCTTACAAGAACCACAGAGTACATTTTTCTTCTTTGTGTCTGTAAACTTAAACTTTTTTTAACCAGTAATAGTACACTTGAATGAAATTTGCCTAACATAGTTTTAGCTGTCACATTGGAAACTAGATTATGAATTTTAAGATGGTATCCCTATTTTGAGATAGCCTAACTAGTTTATAATACAGAAACAAGTCTTCTAAAAGGAGTGAATATGCATTTGTATTAGGTAAAATATGGGTTTAGCAGTATTTGGTGGCATGTTGATAAAGAATATAATATAAAAGCCAAAGGTGAACCATTGACCCAAAATCTGTGTGAAGTCTTGGTGGACAATTACAAGTGTGTGGTTACATATGTGGTTGTATCACATTTACAAGTAACCACCTGGAAACTGGCATAACTGCCCAAAGATAGAGAAAAAGTGGATATTAAAACAGCTTCAAACAGGTATATATGTTCTAGGTAAAAACTACTTGCTGCTTCATTTACTTAACTATTAATAGGGTAAAGGACGGAGACTACATTGGGGTAGAAAACTTGTTTCTGTAGTTCAGATTATTTCTTAAATATCACCGTTCTCCTCCGGCTTTCTAAAATGGAAGTTTGATAGAGAACAGTATTTGTGAGTATGTATGTCTTTTTTCATCAGTCATCAAATATCCTGCAGTTTATACAAATGCTTCCATATGAATTACTTGTGTAGTGGGCCAACTTGAAACTATGAGGAATTAAAAATATTTTAGGCTAGTACTTTTACAGAGGTGAATATTGATAGTTTATATACTGACTTTATTCTTTGGAAGCTATCAGAAGATGCATAATGTAGAGTTTTGACAAGGGAAGGATTGCAAAGTTGTCCTAGGATTTTCTAAAATTTGAATCTTATTAGGATTGAACCCTAAATGAGCTGTGATAACATACCAACACTAGCTAATTTTCAAACAGAATACAAATTAAAATGATAAAACATGATTTAAATTACTACCAAGTCTCATCCAGTCATTTTTAAAGTCTGTTTACTTTTCTTGATACACAAAATTTGTATACTATGACCAAATTATGTCAAGTATTTGGATGATGAAAAGTAATGTTTGACAAACAGTGTCACTGCTATTGCATATACTTATTACTCCTGAGAGGTAGAAGGCAAAGGCTGGGAATTTTCATTTTTCAGAAATTAGAACTAGCATTTTATCTTTCAGCAATAACACAGAGGCCATCTTCATTTTATTTGACATATTTAAGAATGTCTTTGTTTCCTCTAGTTTTTGGTACCCAAGCCAAATTTAAAGAAATATATTTTTCATGACTTGAAAAAAAAAAGGCTATAGCTAGACATTAAACATTATGGTCTTCATATCAGTTTTGATTAATGATTGGGGAATTTCAGTCATTCTAAAATGTGCAAATTAAATATTCCTAGTTTTAGGCAAACTACTTAATCTCAACCGATGGTTGTAAACTGCAGTCTGTAACTGTATCCTATGTAATGCATTAGTGATGCAGATTAATTCTGAAGTAAAAGTCCAGCATGACTAATTTCCTGTGGCTCTCATTCCTGGGGGGAAAAAAAGGCAAGTGGAAACCATTTTGGGGAAACAACCCTTACTGCCTTTAGCCTACCATTCAACTGAGGTAGTAGTTACTAAAGAAAATGGAAGGTTCTTTCCTTACAAATTATATTTAAAAATTGTAAGCTTTATAAAATTAAACAGACTTCAGTCTTGGAGGTTGTACAGGACAATTTGGTAAAACTGACATAATTGTGATTTATTAACATGAATTAAAATGCCCAACCAGTGCTTCAATGTGACAGTATATTTAAAATAAAAAAAGTAAAGGTCATATACTGTACTACTTTCACAAAGATCACGAAGTTTTGCAAAAGACCTGTCTTATGTACAATGCTATATATCAAATAAAAAAAGCTGAAAGCAATTATATACGCAAAAGAAATGCAGTATTTACAGTTTGTCAGGAAACCATCTATACATTAAATTACATTTTGCTTGCAAAGAACTCATAAAACAAATTATAAACCATGTCCACACCAAACTATAAAAATCTGTATTGCATTTTTAGACCTAAGATGTACTCACAGAACTGCTGACCAAAAAAAAAATTTCCTAGTTGTTTTACTTAGCAGTACTTAATGCATATGTATTAAATAATATAGAAGACAGTCACTAAATGAAGTTAACTGCAACAATAAAATTTAAAGATGATGTAGAATCAGATCTACTGCCAGAACAGTTGGAATGTTCACTTACAAAATAAAGTTATCTACTACTGGCTTAGGAGCATATTTCCTAGGGAATTTTAAAAAGCAAAAATGGGAAAAATACAATGAAAGCACTGGTTTTTTTTTTTTTTTGATTTTTTTTTTTATACAAAGTTTCATGTACAAGCTTTAAAAAGTACCTTAATAGGTACATGTGAAATATACAGTTTATCTTACAGAACATTTTAAAAAATGTTATTGGAGTCTCTTTTAATGCCACCCTGAACCATGGTAATTGTTCTGAAATGGTGGCACCTGTGCTCTATGAATTGGAATCTGTCCAGGCACTGGAGATGCCTGCTGAGGTCCTTGCACCCCATGTGGTAGGGCCACAGAGCCAGGATGAGGATGAGGACAGAACCCTGAAGCAGTAGGTGTTGGAATACTGTTTGGTCCTTGGGGTTGGAGATGAGGACCTGCAACTGGCAATGGACAATGTGGCCCTGTTCCAGCAGGCTGGTGCTGGGGTCCCGGTCCCAAAGTCGTGTGATGCGTGGCTTGTGAGGGATACGGTGGTACAGCTGGATGAGCACTTGTAGGAAAAAGTGGAGGTCCTTGATGAGGTGGGTGGTGTAAGGCTTGGCCTGATGTCGAATGATGCCCAGAAGTCAAAACAGTGGCAGGAGGCGGCGGCGGGGGTGGTGGTGGTGGTGCTGGATTTACAACATGCTGGTGTTGTGCTTGTAGACCTTGTAGTCCTGTGGAAGGATGAGGGGGTGGGTGGTGATGAGGGCCAGGGCCAGGAGGTGGAGGGGGTGGTGGTAAATGATGTCCAGCAGTTTGAGGATGAATATGTGACCCAGGGGTGACAGCATGAACTGGCCCGACTACATGTGCTACAGAGTGTTGCTGATGAGAATTTGGCTGCTGTACAAGGTGTGGTCCTGGAGCAGGGGGCGGTGGGGGTGGGGGTGGGACAACAGCAGCAGCGGTTTGATGGTGAATGGTAGGGTTCTGAGAGGGCAAAAAATGCCCTGGTGTAACATGGTGTCCTGGAACTGATTGCTGGCTTGTGGTGCCAGGAAGTGCTTGATTTGGTCCAGACGTAAACACAGTTTGTTGGGAAAGACTACCTTTGAGCTGATTATAATTCTGAAAGTTTGCAGAGGGCTGCTGGTTTTGATAGTAAGATGAAGAAGGAGGCGGAGGAGGTGGAGGGGGTGGTGCCGGGCTGTTGAGATTTTGTTGGTTAAATTGACTGTATGTTGCTGAAGATTGTCCTGAGGGTGTCTGTGTAAATAATGCTCCAGAAGTTGCCTGCTGAGAAGTGGCTTGAAGGGTCTGTGCTGCTGGATAAAAATTTCTCTGAGGCTCTCGCTGAGGAGTTCCGACTTGCGATGACTGTGAGTGATGAGGCCTGAAGGGAGATCCTAACTGCTGTGAAGGAGGCTTTGGTGAGAGATAACCATGCTGCACAGGTGTGTGGGGCGTGGAGGACTTGGGAGGGTTTTCTATGTGAGGTGATAGAGGACAATGCAATTTTGTTGGTGCAGAAGACAGCTTTTGTGGAAGTTGCTCAGTTGCGCTTCGAACATGGGACTGAGGTGGATGGCTCTTTGAAAGTGCTGGGTTGTTACTGGGGTGTTTTTGTTGGAGTTCTGTTTTCAGGTGACCGCTGGTTTCAGCTTCTGACACGGTAACTGTTGCCTCCCACGGATCTGGTTTTGTGAGTATTTTCCCATGTGACTGAGCAGGAATTATGGGTCCCGGTGAACCAGACTACAAAGAAAACACAAATCATATAAACTTAGTATGTATTTATGTAAACATTTTGCTCATACTGGTATTTAGAAATTTTATAGATTTGAGAAATCATTGGCTTGAACAGTCAGGTTGTTTTTTTTAGTAAGTTCTGTTAGTGAATGAGCTTAAACTGAATCCTTAACTTTTGGTGAGGACTCCTGAGGAAATTATGGTCTTTTCTTATTCTTAGGAAGAAAAGACCTATTTTTGAGCCTTACTGTGAAAGGACTTTTGCTTATTAGCAAGTTTTAATTTTATAATTTAATTTTCTCTAAGGATAAAATGCTTTGGATAAGCAAAATTGCTCAGCCATTTTGATTTTTAATCCTCTTTCACTTCCCTTACAAAGAGTTCACATAGTGTAAGACTAAACTAGAACCTCAGATTCTTCACCCTTACTTTACAACTGTATACATGCTATATCCGATGATCGCATCTTCATAGGTCAGGGTGAATATTTTAAATGTATGTCACCTAACCTTTTGTTTTTTAGAGAATTGACTGGCTAGTGAATACTTCATGAAAAAGTTACTAGTTTCCTAAGTACCCTGAGAATAGAAGGAAGAAATGTAAGCTAATTAAGTATTCTTAGAAAAACTGAATGTTTGATCAGTTATCACAGCTCAGTGTGAGAATAAATTAAATAGTAAATACAAATGACTATATTTGATAGGAAATTACAAATGAATATGTGATACAGCAGGAAAAATCTGTGTATTACTAGATTTTCAGAATGGCCACACTCAAAGGTCAATTATTACCTTGTTTATTTTTGAAGGGCTTTTACAAGTGTTTTGAGAAGTGTCAGGAGACGGACATTCATTTGTAGCTGTGGGTTCTGGATTTTCAGGATCAGGGTCTGTAAAGCAGAAGAAACCTATAGTGAATATAAATTTACATGGTATAAATACTGCCTTTAAGTGCGTGGCACAAAGCAGTATGCATTATAGTATTTAAACTGACTTTTTAAATAAAGTTTTTTTTCCCCTGGATTTTAAAAGTGTTTAAAATAATAGCCATGATAGGTCATCTGCTTACTGACCTTCCATAACTTCACTGAAAGAAGGGACTAGGCCCTTAGCGTGCACCTGGGGAGTGTGATTTGAATGAGATGGAGGTGGAGACTGAACATGACTCGGTGAACATGAGACACATGGTGATTCTCCCCCTAGAGACGAAGCAGAGCACACCCAAGAGAACATTAGAGCTCACAGAAAACAAGGGCAAGGTGATCTGCCAAGTCCACTGGTGTGAGACAACAAGCAGACGTACCACTGTCTTTATCTTTCCGGTGATCACTGAGGAGTAGAGCTCTCTGGTAACTCCTTTCTCTTACTTGCTCCACTGAAGTGGAGGCAGTCCTGCAAAATAAAACATCTTCAAGTCAAAGAAGCTACTGCCAGCTAGATTATTCTGTCTCTTGATGGGCAACATGTCTTCACAGAGCACGGATTGTGCTGTATTGGGAAAACACTTTGGTGTCAATCTTTGTAAAAAGCTTACAAACTGCTCCACAAAGTGAGATTTTTTTTTTATTCCTGTTCTATTGAAGAACTTGGTCTCCAGAGGGGGAAGCTAAAAGTTGTGTATTAACACTTTAGATTACCAAGAGTAGCAAAATATGCCCCTAACAAATTGCTTCTGTCAAAATTGTAAGCTCACACAGGGGTGGGGGGGGGAAGCCTACCAAAAGGCAAAATGAATGTGGTTTTGGTCCACCTTAATGTAGGTCCTTCTGTCCTACTGAAGAAACTGAACCTGCTTGTATTTCCAAGGTAACTGTAGTGATTGTAAAGAAACAGGATGTTGACTGTGATTGAAAGTTCTGACCATAACTCATTGTCTTACCTGTTGACCCTGGGAAAAGCAAATAGGAAGAACAGTTCACTAACAAAACCTTTTCTTTGCAGAGTGGCATACTTCAAAAGAGGCTTACCATTGAACTTCGGGCTCATTCTTCTCACTGGCAATAGCTTCTTTAACAGGACAGTTATTATTGCTGCCTTCCTCTGAAGCAGTAGCTGGCGGTGGTAAAGGAAGGCTAGCAGGGTTTTCTGCTTGCTCCCTGTTTTCCCCATTGTGCACACACCCTTCACCAGTGTTGCTCAGGTTTCCACTTGTATGAGGTGATGCACTAATCAGAGGAAAGCTTTCTGTCTTAGAGCCACTTTTCCTAGCTTCACGTTGTCTCTTACGGTACTCTAGGAGAGAAACCTTAAGAAAGAAAAAGCAAATCTTTTATTCTTCTCTTACAGGACAGAATCATTTTTCTTTTTAAAAATGCTGTATTTATATTAAGTTATATAAAATAACTTGAGATTTTCAATAAATAACAATTATCAAATGTCTACTATATGCCAGGCATTGTACTTAAGATGATTTATATACATTATGTCATTTAATCCTCACAAAGAAACCCTAAGAAATAGATATTATCATCCCCATTTTACAGATGAGGAAATTGAGTAACTCACTCACTCAAGGTCACACAGCTGGTGAGTGTTGGAGCCGGGATTCGAACCTAGGTCTTATTTGAAAGCCCGTGCTCTTTCCACTATACTACATTGCTTCCCACAAAGTTGTCAACTGGATTCTGTTATGAAAATTAAAAGCACACATCACTAAAATTCTTTGACTTGTAAAGCAATAAGCCTATTAACAAGTGCTGTTTCTTCCACTCTTGTGAAAAAAGGCATCCTAACAGTCTCAAATCAGGGAATTTACATATTAAGGCATAATAATCTATTATGATTTCCAAAATTCTCTTACATCCATGGGCTAAATATTCTGGAATGATAAAGAGAGTCAAATTCTATACAAGGCTGTTAAATAAGATGAACACAAATACTAACCACCTCTTATTTTGGTGGGTGTAGTTATCTAAGTTTCTTATTTGGTGAAATAAATTATCTAAGGCTCTATCTCTGAAACCACACTTTATGAGGACTTTTCATATGACTAGAATTTTTTTTCACTTTCTTGGAGACATTTTCCAATTATAAAAATTTTAAAATGTACACATAATGTTAACTTCAATGACTAAGAATGTCTTACATAACAGATACTATAATAATTACCCTTAATAATATGGAAAAAATCTCTATTAAAAGGACTATAAATTATTAAATTGTAACCTTTTTCTTTTGTGGTGGATTCTGGGGTGTGCAATTCCCGTCGATCAAATTGTCATTAACCGTCCGTCCGAAACCAGAGACAAGCCCATCTTCAGAAGTACAAAACACAGCTGTTTCCATAAACATGCCTCTAGTATCATCCTGCATCAGGCACTTTGACTCACTTATTCGGAAGCCTCCTCCAACCTCCAACTGATGAGAGGGTGTCAAGTCCCTCAAGTTGGAGTTCACTGAGAAGTTAACTCCGGTTCTGTCAGGACTCTTTACCCAGGAAGAGTACACTGTATTGCGCCCAGAGTGAGTTGAGTCCAGTTGGCTGTTAGGCTCAGTCCTGTCAAGGGCCTGTGCTTCCATGGTTTTGTGTACAGCAGCTGGCTCGACTGTATCCAGTCCCAGCTGAAGATCTTGCACAGGTTCCTTCTCTCCAGGGCATGGCCTGCTGATTTCATTCCTACTCCTAGGGCTGGTATAGCCAATAGTCTTTATTTCTTGCAGACCCAGCTCAGTTAAATTGGAATTTCTAAAAGGCCCCAATGTTAACATGGTTGAAGGTCTGTCATATCCCTGTGGACAAAGAGGATTTAAAATAAAATCACACAATACTAATTTTTGGGTGCTATTTAACATTACCAGTTTTTAATACAAAATTAGATAAAAATGTAACCTTTTTTGTAGATCCTTACCTCTTGACTGTAAGTGCGTCTCTTTATTTCTGGAGAACTTTCTGGTGAAGAAATATTCTACATAAAGGAAATAACCAGAATTGAAAAAATTAAAATACAACTAAATCCATGATATTTGTAGAAATGGAAACTTAAAATGGGAAAGTGTTGCATAGACTGTTTCCTGGTTGTTGTCTTTTTTTTTTTTTTTTTTTAATTTTCCATTCCCCACTTGGTTTAAGGTCAATTTGACATACATTTAATCTCCTGTGTATACTAACAAGATGAAAATCATGGTCACTATAATACAAATAAAAAATGTTTAAGTTATAGATGTAGGTTGTTTTTTCTTGTAGTTACTAGTTAAAGTGGTAGGGAAACCCAACTTTTAAAGAAACCCTCTTCCCAGGAATCTTTATCCCCATTGGAATTTCTCACCTCAAAGTGCATGGTATTTCCTGGTGTACCAGGAGTTACTGGGGTCACTGGTGAATATATGGGTTTATAACCATTTCTGTAAGTTTCATCATCTGATTTTATCCGTGGAGGCGTGGCAAATGATGGGTCTGCAGGTGTAGTATCTGTGTGAGTTGGTGTGGCATATGGAGAAGGAGTAGGTGTGGAGGTTTCTGAGTAAGCAGAGTCTAGCAATTGATAAAGTCTTCGTTTTTTAAGTGGTGTAGTTAAATCTGTTGATGAAATAATAATCCATAAGAAAATTATACTGTCAATATTTGCTATATCAACAATAGCAATTGTGATTTTCACCTTTAAATTGTATAGCTAACAAGTGGTACTATAATTAAACAATCTCTCCTCTCGCCCCTAAAGAAGATAATTTCAGCATTAGGAAATACCTTGCCTGAGGCTTACTGGCCTAGCAGTTATGAAAAAAATCATGCAAGTACTGATAGGTACCATAACTAGTTTCTAAGAATCTTTTTTTGGAATTTGAAAGCACTTAAGTCCCCAGCCCCAAACCCCAACATACACTGTATTTCAAATTGAGGGTTTTCATGTCTGTCTGCATGTAAAAGGTTTGGAGAAGAGAAATGAGAAAATAAGATTATGTGCTTCTTGTGCAAAATACATAGTAGTAATACTGGACTATGCCTGTTAAAAAGCGACATCTATCCTGCCATATTTCTCACACAAACTACTGAAAAGAAATCTACCTGGAAGGGAACAGCTATCATTTAATAGTAGTGGGCTTTTATTTTCACCATTGAGTGTAGGACTTCTGGATCTTTCTTGACAAGGAGAATTAAATCTATGTAAAACTGTTGAATTTTCTTCCTCCAGAGCTTGTTTCAACCACCGCTGAATAAAATAAAAATGGACAGGAGTCAGTATGTAGCTCATAAGTACAAAGCCCAGTCCAAAAACATTTCACTGCCAGGAGTGGTAGTAAGGACTAAGACTTGAGTTTACCTTTTTGCATGAGCCAGAAACATTTTCAGTTGGTTCTTTTTTTCTCCTTTTTTCTGAAAGGAATGGCGATGTAAATCTAATATAATGCTTAGGAGTAGAGTATACATGGGGACTGTAAGTGAGGCCTGGTAAAGAATTGAGCTGAGTAGCCAACACTTCAGGGTCTGTGGTTATTCGTAGAGGCCTTTCTGAAAGGCTGTCTGAAGGTTTTCCTGTCTTCTCATTCTTCTCACTTAACCATTCAGTGACCAAGTGCTGGGGGGGGGGGGAGAGAAAGTGAGATCACTATATATATAATTATAAATATCCTATTATAGAATATTCAAACATCAAATTAAGTTTTGGTACATAATCTAAAACAAAAAGTTGGCTAATTTAGTCATAGAGTATGTCATTCCCCATTTTATTTACTACTATAATGAGATGTTCTACACAGCACTTTGTAGCTATAAGATGCAAGGTTACTTTTATAAATTTATATGAGGACATTAATTTTTTGGCTAGGCATGGTAGCATATGCCTAGAATCCAAGCACTCAGGAGGTTTAGGCAAGAAGATTACCTTAAGCTCGAGCCTGGCCTGAAACTATAAACCTTAACTCAATGAAACAAAGAAAAAGGACATTAGTAGTAAAATCTAGAAGATATCAGTACCACAAACAATAAAATTGTTTGTTCTGTTATAAACAAAATGTTTATTAGCTTGTTAGCAAAGTCTGATTTTAAGCATGTGTGCATCACAATTCTTAGGAGACAGGAGTTAGTGCTTAGACAGAAAGTGGTGTTCACATTGAAAACATTTGATTTTTAAGGGGTTCGGAATATCTTTATAGTTTTTATGCACTGAAAATTTTCATAGTCATTTATTTATTTATTTTTTTCGAGGTAGGGTTTCACTCTAGCCCAGGCTGACCTGGAATTCACTATGTAGTCTCAGGGTGGCCTTGAACTCATGGTGATCCTCCTACCTGTCTCTGGAGTGCTGGGATTAAAGGCGTGCACCACCATGCCCGGCCTTCTGTTTATTTGATCTACTGTCTCAAATTCAGAGTTTTGGGATGGGACCCAGAGCTTTGCACATAAGAGAGTGCTTGATCACATCTCCATCCCTCATAATTCAGTCATTATTGGCTATCTAATACGTGATTCTCAAGTATGATTATTCACTTTGTTTTCCCCCTAGATAAGGTCTCACTCTAGCCCAGGTTGACCCAGAATTCACTATGTGGCCTCGAGTTCATGGTGATCCTCCTACCTCTCCCTCCCAAGTGCTAGGATTAAAGGTGTACACTACCACACACAGTGACTATTCACTTTTTTTAAACTCCTGATTCAGTAATTTTCTTGTTTTTTTTTTTAATTTTTATTTTTTGGTTGTCAGGACATTCATTTTCATCTAGTTAGCAAATATTTTTATCTCATTTTAAATGTAAATTTTAAACAATAGTATATGTACATTTATATAAATTCATACACATGCAGGTGCCTATTATCCTGTCTTCCGAAGGTCAACACTAGAAGCACTTTATCGGTTCTTCTCTTCCTGTGTGTAGAACCACCTTGGCAGGACAAGTGGTAGGATACAGTGGTGAAGCAGAGTGTGAGCCAGCTTTTCAGGGGCCTGGCTTTGCACTGTGATACATAAAGTTTCTACCTCAACCTTTTTCTTGTAAAGGAAGGGTTGCATTAGAACCCAGCTCTAAAAATTGTGTTGCAAACCTGATGGCCCAAGTTCAATTCCTCAGTACCCACAGTAACATGCACAAAGTGTCACGTGCACCTGGAGTATATTTGCAGTGGCAGGATGCACTAGTGTACCTATTTCTTCTTTCCTTTGTGCTATTTAAAAAGTTACAGGACATACATACAGCTTTTACAGCAGTGTCTGTCTGACAAGTGTTATGTGTTAGTCATAACAACTTGGCATTGTTTGACAAATGTGTTACTTAAACAGTACTGTAAACAAAACTTGCAGGCCAGAGTCTTTAAAAAATTTGTGAGTGTGTGTACATGCGTGCATATGCCTTGGCCTCTTACCACTCCTAAAGTACACCAGATGCTTGCGCCACTTTTTTTTTTTTTTTTGGGACCACTTTTTGTATCTGGCTTATGTGGGTGGCTTGGGAATGAACCCAGGCTGGCAGCTTGACAAGCAAGTGCCTTTAACTGCTGAGGCATCTTCCTAGCTCCCCAAAGAGTCTTTTCTTTGTGAGCAGAGACAGACAGAGACTGGGCAGACCAGGGCCTCTTGCTGCAAAGGAACTCCAGATGTGTGTGCAATTTTGTGTATCTGGCTTTATGTGGGTACTTGGGAACTGAGCCAGGTCATCAACTTGGCAAGCAAGGGTCTTCAATTGCTGAGCTCCACCCTCAAAGAGTCTTAGAGATTCAGATAGTGTATACAGGAGTCTGTATTTCACACCAGAGATGCAGAAGTCCCCAACACAGACCACCAGCTTAAATAAACACATTGCATACCAAGAATTTAGTTACTTAGTAATTAAAGGGTTTGTGATCCTTGTAATTGAGAAAAATCTCACTTTTGTGGTTCCACTCTGGACAGAAACAGCACTTCTGTTGAAGGCTGTAGTCCAGGCTGACCTGGAATTCACTATGTAGTCTCAGGGTGGCCTTGAACTCTCGGCGATCCTCCTACATCGGCCTCCCAAGTGCTGGGATTAAAGGCGTGCGCCACCACACCTGGCTGTACTGTTATTTCTGAAAGGCTCGGGTTAGTTTAATTTAGTGAAGTTTCCTATAAATTGCTTCATTAGATCTGGCGATAGTTACCCCAAAATTTTTTATAAACAATTTGATCTAAAACTAATCTTCCTTGTCCCTAGTACATTCTATTGAAATAAAGTTTGTTCACATTTAATGCTTCCAATTTATATACATAATGAAACTTCGATAGTATACAAACATTGAAAGAACAGGTGGGAATGTTTTAGTGCCTAGCATTCACAAGACCCAGGACCATATCCCCAAGGCACAGGTAGGGAGAAGGTAATTTCAGAAGTGTTTATGTTGTTCATAATAAGGTAAACAAAGGGTACTAAAATCTTGACACATTAATTTTTTATCATAATGCACACTATATAAGTTGACAGCTGAGCATTTTTCTCATAACCAGAGTATTTGCAAATAAAAACAATGCCTCTTATTCAGCTCACTAGATGTAAGTTCAATTTTTTAAAAACACCAATTCAGGAGATACTGACTTAAAAACTAGTTTCATATTTATTAAGAGTCATACCTTCTTTGTTTTGGGGTACTTTGTGGGACATTTATTAAGTGCTGGAACTTCAGTTTCAGTAATTATTTCTGTTACTGCAGTTTCAGTTTCTGGTTCTATTGCAAGTACAGTATTTTCAATGTCATTTTGTTGTGATGTCACTTCAAGGTCAGGAGAAGATGGCTGGATATCTGAACACATGCTGACAGTTCTGTGTCTCCGACGCTGCTGTCCAATGTGAGTCCGACTTCGAGAAAAACTTTTCCTCTGTTTAGTTCTATTCACTTTGGCAGGGGTTGGCTTGATCACAGTTTCTTCTTTTGCTTGTTCCTAGTTCAAAATATGCAACATAATGGGATTTCTGCTGATTAAAACACTACATCTATTTCAGGAACTCATTTTCCAAAATTTCTTTATGGAACTTTGATAAAATAACATAATTAAATTTTTTCTGACTCCAAAACCAAGCAGTACAATCTTTGTTTTGTCTAAATTTCCCACAGGATTTTAAAAATGCTTTCAAAAAGTTACTAACAGGCATTATTTAAAATTCTTTATAGATATAATGAACTCCTATAAGAATTTTACTTGAAGGCATTTAAATGTGAAAATCAAAATGAGTTGAGGAATAAATAGTACCTGAATAACTTCAGCATCACTGATAATTGGTGCATCTTTACATTCAGGTTTCACTTCAGTTTTGGCCGTGCTGATCCTTTCCAAAGCTTGCTCTCTTCTCTTCTCTCTTTTCTCAAGTCTGGCAAAAGCTTGCAAAATTGCTTCCATTTTTCTTTCTTCTCTTGTCTAGGAATTTAAATTTTAAGTGACATATAATTTCTCCAAAGGAAAAAAATCTAAAGTCCAGATGTTCATGACAAATTTAAAAATTGCTTCAATACTGTTAGCAAAACCAGTCTATTTGGGTAGGTATGGGGTAAAAAAGAGCCATTCTATAGTATAAGAACCCCAAACATCATCTCAGTAAGCCCTGTATTTCATGACAGGAACATTTAGATGATTTGAGTGTTAAGGATAAAGCATAACAAGCGTCAAAAACTATCATACTAAAAAAAAAAATCATTCAAAATTCCTAAGGCAATATGTTGATAAAGTAAAACTTACACTTAAGGAATCAATATGTTATGCTATAATATAGCACAAAGTCTTGGGTTCAAATCATGGGTACCATTTAGTAAATATCTCTCACACTAATTTTTAATTTTTTGAGACTAAAATGTGGAGTACAATATTTATAATGGATTGATACTTAATTGAACTTGAAAATGTGAGGTTTTCAAACAGTACTTGGAAAACATTAGACACTCCATAAATATTAACTATTATTTTTACTTTCGCCCTCTTGCCCTCCATTACAGTTTTTTAAGGCATTCCTCTACCTTCTGCTCTTTCATTGTTACACTGACACTTCAAGATAGGGCTTGGGAACAGCAAGAGTTCCTTTGAGCATCAGTTCTCTTGGCTAGAACACTAAGAACAAGACCCAGGGCCTTGATCAGAGGGCCTGGCAAATGCATCAGCTCTCAACCAGAACCAGGAAGCACGTCCATCAACTGTCCAGTTCTCCAAATGAAAGAACCAGGTCCTGAGGCTCAGATCCATTTGTCTTTCCTCCTTCATTGTCATCGATGTGGGGAAGAAAGAAAGAAAGATCAGAAACTCAAGATCTGGCCGCCATAGTCTTGTCAACATTGGAGCTTTAGTTCCCGTAATTATTGGCAGCGATTAAAGCACTGAGACACCTGTATCCAGGCATGACTATTTCTTGGGTGTTTTTTGTTTTGTTTTGTTTTTCTTTCTCTTTTGTCACATTCAGTAAGGAAGCAGGGGGTCAAAACAACTCAGCTCAGAATGCTTTGTAAAGTTTCCTAGGCTTTTTTGTTGGTGTTGTTTTTTGCTATAACAAATTAGAAACTTAAAATATTCTCTTGATCTTATATTTCACAGACAGGAATTGAGGTTCAAAGAGGTAAGACTATTGCTCATGGATATACATGTATATCTTTGCTTTCCTGATCTGGGATGGGTAACCAACACACTAAAATCAGTAGCAAAAGATGGTTTTGTCTACTGGCACTGGAATTTTTTTTTTAACTTTTAATTGACAACCTTTATACATATACAAAATATACCATGATGGCACTGGAAACTTCAAAGCTAAATTCTTTTCCATATACAGTATTATGTCTCTCACCTTTAAAACTTGATTCCCATAAAAACACTGAATGTCAAGGTTTTTCTAATATCCTGAATTTAGAAATCTCAACTGTCACAAAACTTTTTACAATTGTTTCCCCTGTTGGAGGGGACAGGTGCTTGTCTTCAAAAATTTATTTAACACTTGAGAAAAGTATATTTTTTCCTTAAGAAACAAATGTGTCTTACCAAGAATCTTTTCTGTATGAATAACAGTCATAAGGTAGGCACTTTCTTTATAATTTTTTGTTTTTTGAGATGAGTCTCAATGTGTGTCAGACTAGCCTTGAGCTTCTGATCTTTCTGCTTCTATTTTCTAAGAGCTGGATTACAGGTAAGTGAGCCACCACACCTAGTTTATGTGGTACTGAGGATCAAACCCAGGGCTTTGTACATGCTAGGCAAGGACTCTTATCAACTGAACTATGTTACGATTATCCTGGAATTTCTAAGATAGTTAAGGCACTAAACAGATTAAAGAGTTTTTACCCCAGCTCTGTCTTAAAACACAAAAGAATGTTTGAAAATCATGCCCAATTTAATACATGGCTAAAAATCACTAGCAAATTCATTTTATGTTCACTGCTGCATCTAATGCATTCTTTGATAAAAGCCAGGTATATAACATCTACATATTAATTAATGACAATTTGCTAACCATTTTTACAGATCTACCTAAAAAGTTTTAAATAATTTAAAAGGTATTTATAGAGAATTGTGGCTGATTAAAGAAATTAGGGTTCCTAATTAACTCTAGCAGACTGTTGATAGATGTTAACATCTGTGCTTGATTATACATATCACATAAAACTACTACTGTGATACACATATTTTATAACTGACATCAAGCCATGGCTCTATCTTTTTTTTTTTTTGGTTTTTCGAGGTAGGGTCTCACTCTAGCCCAGGCTGACCTGGAATTCACTATGTAGTCTCAGGGTGGCCTTGAACTCATAGCAATCCTCCTACCTCTGCTGGGATTAAAGGCGTGTGCCACCACGCCCAGCCATGGCTCTATCTTGAGTCCATAGTTACTTTATTATCTGTGAGCTGGGAGACTGACAAAGCCTGATACAGAACTATATTCCGTACACTGTTATTGGTGAAGTATTAGGTGTCCTCAATTATAGAAACAGTATTATTTCCTATAAGCAGAAGAAAACATATGTATCATCATCCCTATTACTAGGTATGAATATTTTGAGAATTTTTTTTCCAACTATATATTGAAGTGAAAATTTAATATGATTTCAACTTTCAGAAAAGACAATTTTTGTCTGAGGCTTCCTATTGAGGAAATCTTAACAAGAATAAAAGTGTTTGTTTTTTTTTTTTTCCAGTTATACCAAACTTCAGAAATTGTTGTAATTCATTTAGACAGTGTTTCTGCTAAGCTAAAGGTAAGCCTGTGAATTTGTGAATACCACACGTAGCTCTTGGGAAACTGTTCTGAAGGATGTTCTCTAGTACTTCTGATTAGCTTTTCTACCTTGCTACCAATTGGCTTTTCTTGGACCCTGAGTATAGTACCCTGGCCTATTATAGCCAGAATGCATGGTATGTGAGTCCTAGCCCTGGAGAAACCAGATTCTTTGCACTCTTCCCTTTTCCAAAAACAGTCTCCTCTTCTGTTCCCTCAGATTCAGTATCTGAAATCTGAAATATTCCAGAAATAATTCCTAGTTGTCAAGTTAGGAAACACACAAAACTGCCTGTTAAACAGAGGGAGAAACTGGGCTCAGTAGTGGTTAAAGGCACTGGGTTCAGATCCCCAGCCATCCACAAAAAGCAGGATTAAAAAAAATTAATAAAGAATGCATCTGAGATCCTAACACACCAACACTGTCCTCTGATTACCATATGGTGTACCCATATATACACACAATAACTAAAAAGGTGGGAGGGAGGACTGGGCAGATGGTTCAGTGGTTGAAGGCACTTGCTTACAAAGCTTGGGTCCAATTCCCCAGCTACCCACATAAAGCCAGACAGGCTTTTGTTTATGGCAGCAACAGACCTTTAACACCCATACACAAAAATAAATTCTTAAGAGGGGAAACTGGAGCCCACCTACCAAATGCCTTAGTCTTTTGACAAAGATTTCTTTAACAGACCTTTGAAGTTTAGTGATTGACACTATTAGCTACCAATAAAAATCATTTGAAAGTGATATGCATTGCTACTGGGGTATCTCCATTTCCTGTATCACATGGCAGTGTAATGTACCCCCATATTATTTTGACATTCCTCATCCTCTCTTCGAGCCTCCAGAGCAATGGCTTTGCTTTCTCTGTTGACCTTATACCTCAGTGAATTTTTCCACATAGGAATTACTCCAGAGTTGGGTATAGATTATATAAAGCATGTATCACTGTTAGGTGAAGACAAAGGACTTGAGGACTACTACAAGGTAAAAGAACATTAACTTCATTTTTGTTTGAACGGGATACCTAAAACTGGCCTCCTTTTATTACGTAGTTCCACCTTGTCATCTAGGAAATACAATTCCTAGTCTCTACCAGAGAAACAAAACATTACTCAGCACCAATTGAATCATGGTAAAAGGAAAAAACAGTGATCAGGTAGGTGACAGCCATCAGAGTTTCTTCATCAGATCACTTTTCCTGGCAACAAATCTGCCCTTACATTTTACTATTAAAACTTTACATCTTCTCAAGTGGTTTTCTAAATCAAGTCATCTCCTAAATGCATTTGCTTACATTCTGTATAGTGTTCTCAAGGTATTTGTTCCACTGAATAAAAAAAGGTGTGGTGTCAAAGGTGTCATCAACTCACCAACAGAAAAATGTGACCAACAGAATTTTTAAAAAAGAGTTTTAAAACACATCATGTACATTGGGAGTCTTAAAGGTTGAAAATAATGAGAGTGTTTATGAAATTCAACTCGCTAGTGCTTTTACACAGAACATGTCAAATTAGATTTTCGTGTGAGGGAGAAGGTGAATGCATGTGTATGCAGTTGCACATGCCCTATACCAATGTGCAGAGGTCAGGAGGATGTCAACTGTTCTCTACCCTCCTCCAGTCTCATTTCTTTGTGACAGTCTCTCAACTGAAGCTGGAGCTCATCTTTTGGGCTAGAATGGATGACCAGGGTGCCCCCTCAGTGCTGCTTATAGGCCATGCATGAACACACTGGCTTTTTATGCAAGTGCTGGGGAATTAAATTAAGGCACAGCAAGCACTCACTACTGAGCCATTCTTACAGCCCCTCAAATTAGGTTTAAAAAAAAATTTTATTTTGGTGGCCAAGGATTTCAGAGCATGACCTGAGTGTAAGGAAGCTTCTTATAGCTCACATCCATGGACCTAGCCACCTTTCCTTTCAGTCAGCTCACTTATTGAGCCTCTACGTCAGTAACTATTAACAGATCTTTTCCTCAAAATTATGTAGCTATAGTACACAATTGTAGATTATCCAAGTTGTTTTGGCAAGTCTAGGTATCTCATAGCCAACTGGTTCTCAAATTTCTGTCCTAAATATGACAGCCCTGAATCAATTATCCCCAGCCCCAAAGGTGCACTAATTGGGAAGTGAGCAGGGCAATACCGCAAGTCAGTGGTGAAGAAAGTGCTATAGGTAATCACAGGTAATTTGAGAAGATGCAGGTATTTAGGTGTATAACTGATTTTGAAAAACGGCTCATGATAGTTACTTTAGATGTAGGATCCAACCTCCTTGAATTTTTTACATATATGTGTATATATATGTATATATTATATTTATATATGTATATATATTTATCAACCCTATCTCAATAGACCAGTGCTTCTGAAATTTTAAGGCTATGAAAATTATACGTTGTTTTCACAATTGCATACCTTAGCAATCAGTATTAGAAGGATTGCCATCATCATGGTGATAAAGACATTTAAGTAGACCTTCAAAGATCAAATTTTCAAAGATCCCACCTCCAGGTTTATATAACACATGAGATGCCAAACAAGGAAACATAAGCAAAGGGAATGTGGAAAAGTCATCAATTAGTTTGTAAATTAATTTTCAAATCTTAGGGCTAAATATTGTATTAAATGCTGACTGCCACTGTTTTTGTTTGCTCAATCACTACACCACAGCCCTATGTTTACTCATTTAGTCCTGGCAATCCTACTTCCTCAGCCTCACCATGCCCAGCTCCTACAACTGAGGAAATCTCTTGTCCTAGTTGTTACACTGACAGGATATGTGCAAATAAGTCATACCAAGAATATAAATTTATTTTAACGAATACCTTATTTAACAGTGTGACAATAAAGAAAGCTAAAGTTTTGCCTAAGATATTTAGTGGTATTGCAGAGGTTAAAGTTCTTTTTGTCTTAAATCATGATAGTAATGGACATTTAGGTCATGAAAGACATACTGAATAGCAATTGTAGTATTAAAATTTATTAGTAATTCTTGGCTTCAAAAATATTTCAAGAATATATCTAAAAGGTCATACATTCGTAAATACCTAATGAATGTCGGTAAAAAAAAAAATCAGTCAAGTTTATTTGAATGGTAATGACAAATCCAAATAAAAATGCTCAATGTCATATCATATGTCCCAACTTTGCTAACGTCAAGGAAAAGTATAGAAGTCCACATAAAGGCTGCCATGACTAAATTTCCAGGGGCAGCTTTCAAAGCTCAATGGGTACCATAAAGCAACTACGGGCTTCCAAACTTACCATTTTCCTTTTCCTTTCTGCAATCTGTTCCTCTGATTCCATTTCTACTTCATTGCTAATAGGAGTTTTTTCTTCTATATCATCAATAAAATCTGGTTCCTGAAAGATGGAAATGACTGCTTTGTGCAAACTATTACTCCATCTATAAACTAGGGAGATCACATTGTGTGTTTTAACCACAACTAATGTATAAAATGTATAACTAATGTATACAATTCTAAAACTGATTTTTAAATAACTTTCCAAATTCATCCAATTTAATTATTTTCCTTTCTAATGGTCTTGTCAAATATTGTAGTATATCTTTAAGTTTACATTTGTTCCAAAATAAATTTTCACCAAACCTGAAATACTCAATGAATATCTGTTCATAAAACTCATGAGAATGGGCTGGAGAGATGGCTCAGAGGTTAAGGCACTTGCCAGCAAAACATACCAACCCAAGTTCAATTCCCCAGTACCCACTTAAAGCCAGATTCACAAAGTGGCAGTGGCTAGTGGTTAAGACACTCACCTGCAAAATCTAACAACTGAAGTTCAATTCCCCAGTGCCCATGTAAAGCCAAATACACAAAGTGATGCATGCATCTGGAGTTTGTTTGCAGTGGCTAGAGGCCCTGGCACACCCGTATTTTCTCTCTCTTTCTCTGCTTCCAAATAAATAAAACTTTAAAAAAAAACTTGCAAGAAATATTCATAGAAGATTTAGTGGGGGCTGGCAAGGAGAGGGTAAAACCTTATTTAATTTCCACATTTTAACAGCCCCTCCTAGCTTCTATTTGTGTAGAGGGCATTTAAGAAATATTTCTGAAAGCTGGGCCTGTTGGCACAAACTGTTAATCCCAACACTCAGGAGGCACAGGCCGGAGGATTGCTTAGAGTTAGAGGCCACCCTGAGACTATAAAGTAAATTCTAAGTCATCTTGGGCCCTACCTTGACCCCCCCCACACACACACACAATGAAAGAAATATTTCTGGTTGGGCAGAAATAGAGGCCAAATTCTATCCCTCTTATGTGGTCACGAATTTTCTCTTAAAAAAAATTTGCTACTGATTGTGGTTCCCTAGAATTACTATGGCTACTATATCCAGGTCTTTGGAGAAAGAAAATTTTATGACATGAGCCTTTAAATACATAAGAACATTTATGAACATAAGGAAATACTATTTGGAATTGTCTATAAATTACCAAGTCTTAGGGAAAGCTTCAATTCAAGGATTTGTAGGCTTAGTTATTTTCTAATAATTCAGCAAATATTATAGATATTCTAGCAGAACTTGTATCTGTAAGTACTTCATTAAATAAGAGAATCAAGGGCTGGGGTTAGAGCTCAGTGATAAGAGCCCTTGCCTAGCATGTGCAAGGCCCTAGGTTCAATTCTCAGTACAAAAAAAAAAAAAAACACAAAATTGAATTAAAACTGCTACACCATTTTATACTAAATAAAAGGGGTTAAAATAAAACCAGTTATTTCCTCTTTCAATATGATTTTCTCAAGAATTAGTAGAGCTCAATACCTGATTATTGGATACTGACAGTCTCAGTGGAGAAAGCTTTCTCTGTTTAGTTTCTGGGCTCTTTATTTTGTTGTTTGCTCCTTCGCAATCCAAAGTTATATTCTGATTTTGTATATCTTTTTCTTTTGAAATATCTTTCTCTTTTTTTCCTTTTTTTCTTCTGGTCTCATAACCACTATTGATGTTTTCCATGGATTCCGAACTGCGTCTTAGAACAGGGCATTCTGGATTTTCTTTGAGGCATGCACAGTCCACCTTGTATTTACTGGAAAAATAACCAGGAAAAGAATTGATTTTTACTTAAAGAGACTCAGAAGTTTATAATTAAGCTGAAGCTCCATAGAGTTCATGTAATTATTTGTGTTTCAGGTTAATTATTACAAAATAAATGTTATCATAAAAGCAACATATTAGATGTTGATTTTGTTGGTTTGCAATGCTAGGGCTCAAACTCAGGCCTGGCATATGCTAGATAAGCGCCCTTGTAAGCACTCCACTAGTGAGCTACATCTCTGGCCCTTAGATGTGGACTTTTTACTCTAGCTTCTATCAGGTAAGATTAAGGCAAAAACCATCATTACCTTCGTGGTCCCAGAGTGGTATACTGACTAGAAATTTGGCCTCAATTTAAAAATGCTAGGTGTAACAAATACCAAACTTTTACCTAGTTTTTAATATATGTACATATGTATATATATGTGTGTGTATGTGTATATATTAAAATAAGTAAAATGTGTATTTTATATATTATATATTTTTAATTAATTAATTTGGTTTTTTGAGATAGGGTCTCACTCTACCCAGCTGAATTGGAATTCCCTGTGTAGTCTCAGGGTAGTCTTGAACTCATAGCGAACCTCCTACCTCTGCCTCCCAGGTGCTGGGATGAAAGGTGTTCTCCAGCACACCTGACTTGTATTATATTCAGAAATGATTTCACTAACCAATTTTCCTTAAACGGTGCCTTGAGGACAATATGTGATGCCTAGAGTCAGCTTTACAATTCTTCCCTCACCTTGATGAAACTTCACACTGGAAGCCAGAATAAACCCTTTCTTCCCATGAAAGAAAAAAGGCACTAAAAATAACTATACATCTCTTATCTTTTTAGTATTATTACTCCCATTTTACAGAAGAGAATGAAGCTTGGGCTCATATGACTCTCTATGTTTCCTTTTAGGAAGAGAACTTTAAAAATAATGAAAGAGGGGTTGGGGATTTAGCTCAGTGGATGAGCACTTGCCTAGCAAGCACAAGGCCCTGGGTTCAGTCCTCAGCACCGCAAAAAAAAAATAAAAAATAAAAATAAATCGCTTATGTTTACTAAGAAGTTACTCTGTGCCACAGACTATTCAAACCAATTTATATATGTTAATTCAACAAACACTCAAATTCCTATTTGGTGACTGTTACTATTCTCATACCTGAGATAATGCAGTCACAAAGACATGAAGAAATTGGTCTAAAGTTATACAGTAAGGCTAGATTTTAAACCAAACAAAATATTAAAAACTTATATTCTGAGCCTCTGAGATGTTACAGTGAGTAAAAGCCATTATGCTCAAGTTTCCACTTTCTGTGCGTGTGATGGGGGTGGGGACTTTTAAAAAGCTGGGTATGGTGGTGGACACTTATAATGCTAGCTACTGGAGAGATTGAAGCAGGAAGATCTGGAGTGAAAGGTCAGCCTAGGATCTATAGTGAGCCTTTGTTTCAAATCATGACAATACATGTTAAACATAAAATGTATTTTATTTAAGGCTTAAAAAGGAAAAGCTTAAGTAATAATAAACCTGACTCACCTGTATTGAATGCAAAGGGATTTTATATTGAGAGAAACTAGAATGGACATTTTAAAAGGATGTAAGGTTTTAAAATGTAGAATACAGGAAATGGTTTCAAATGCTTATAATACAAAAGACTACAGAATATATAAACAACTCAAAGAAAAGTAAAAGGTCATAAATAATGTGATAACTCAAGAAAAGAAATACGAAGGATAAATATATAAAAAGATCCTGGGGGGACAAGTATATGTTTAATGCCTTGGGTTGTTAGAACCCCCAGCACCACAGACAAAAATTTTTTAAATAGGTGGTGGCGTGGGGGGGAAGGAGGGAGAGAAGGTGAGGAAAAACCCAGAAGAAAAGGAATTCATATGGATTAGCATTAATTTATAGTCTTAACAGTAAATAGAACAGAGACTAAACAGATTGGGAATATAGCCTGATAACAAGCTGCTAGTAAATCACCTATGTTTTATTAAAATTGATTCCATACACATTCTAAATCTCAACAACTTCATTCATATGCCCTACCAAGGAGAGAACATGAATATATGCATACCTTTAAAAAGCCATAGAAATTTTTTAATTTAGAAATGTCCGTCAATAGTGGAACAGAAAAAAATAGTTTAACAGATAAATGCCATTAGCAGTGAAAATGAGCCAGAGCTACATATAACAATGGAGTTTTATCATGTGTAAAAGATCTAGAGATTATTTGTTGATATATGTAGACAAAATAAAATGTTAAATAAATGTACCAAATTAAAGACAGAAGTTAGTAAAGGGTAAGGGTTATATAATTTGGCTGCTAAACATGAGAGGCTTCAATGAACAATGTATTTTGTCCTTTGCGGGTGGGGAGGCGAAAGGGGGCGCTTGCTATGTATCCCAGGCTGACTTCAAGCTCTCAAATTTGTAATCCTCTGTCTCCTCCCTCCCAAGTGCTAGGATGATAAGCAGGTACTTTCCCCTCTCAATCTTGGGGATCAAATTCAGGGCCTTGTACATGCTAGGGACTCTTACTACTGTACATCCCCTACTTTATTTCTTGATTTTGAAAATAAGTACATGGATATCTGTGTTATTTGAATTTTCACATTAATTTTTTAATGTTCAATGGTTCTTTTTGCTGGAATTTCAGAAAAATAGTTATTGAAATTTTCCTTTAATTACATTGCAAAGAAATTTGGTACAATCATCTTTTATTCTGAGGGACAAAAGAGAAATTATTCATTCATCTTGTTTATTTGGTTAAAGTTGTGTAATTAAAACTGTGTTTGGTATACTATAAAAAAGTGAAGAAATAAGTTCTCAAATAGCAAAGTCAATAATGTATGGTTGAGTTGGAACCAACATGCTCAAAGTACTTTCTATTGCTTCCTGGTAAAAGCTAAAGTATTGACAATATCTACACTATATATAAGAACATTATAGAACTATCTTGAAACAACATAATATATTTAAAGGCTTGGACTTACCAATTCCCATAGTCAAAATCAAAGGCAATAGTAATTTCAGTCCCCTTTGGAATACTTTGTATGGAATAAATGTAAAGATGTATGGTTCCATCTTCAATTTCATGCCTCACCTGTTATAGAATAATTTTACATTTCTATAAGCTACTTTCTATGTTTTGAAACATTTTACCCAGCAATTTGGAAAATTGACCTTAAGTATTTTTCAAACATAACTGGGAAAATTACTATTGAGTACAAATTATAAGACACACTATAAACCATTGGTTATTGGTTATCATCTGGAAGGTGTTAAACTGCAATCTACTGCCAACCCTTACAAGCCCACCATGTGACATACAAAATAGAAAAATAAAAGCATTTTTGAAATTATGGGGTCTTTAGGCAGATCTTGAGATTGATGACATGCAATGATAGTAGAGCTTTGGTTTTTATACATACTTCTAGAGTCACTTCCCATGCGTTCTCTCTCTCTCTCTCTCTCCCTCCCTCCCTCTCTCTCTCTCTCTCTCTCTCTCTCTCCCCCTCCCCCCTCTGGCAGGGTCTTAGTCTTTAGCTCAGGCTACTTGGAACTCACTATATATCCCAGGCTGGCCTTGAATTCACGGTGATGCTCCTACCTCAGCTTCCCAAATGCTGAGATTAAAGGCATATACCACCATGTCCAGTTTTTTAAAATTTTAAGATTTTAATTTATTTGTCATGTGTATGGGTGCACCAGGGTCTCCTGAAGCTGTACACAAATACAAGACATGCCACTTTTTTTTTTTTGTTTTGTTTTTCGAGGTAGGGTTTCGCTCTAGCCCAGGCTGACCTGGAATTCACTCTGTAGTCTCAGGGTGGCCTTGAACTCACGGCAATCCTACCTCTGCCTCCCGGGTGCTGGGATTAAAGGTGTGCGCCACCACACCTGGCTGACATGCCACTTTTTGAGGTTTAACTTTATGTGGGTTCTGGGGAACCAAACCCAGGCTGGCAGGCTTTGGAAACAAATGCCTTACTTTAAACTGCTACACCATTTCTCAAGCCCCAATACTACTTCGTTATAGATAAAAATAAAGCACAGAAGGCCTATGGATATAGTTCCATGGTGAAGCACTTGCCTGGTGTGGAAAAGGCTCTAGGTTCAATCCCCAGTACCACAAGAAAAAAAAAAGTGAAAAATAAGATCGATAACATTACAAAACTATTAAGCCATAGATAAGACACAATTGTACTAAGTTTGGATCCTAATCCTATAATCTTAGTTTCAAATATGCATAATTATAAGGTTAAAAATGCTTAATGTTGGCATGTAAAAATATTATTTTACACTATGTACTGAAGTACAATCTTAAAAAGTTTTATTGTAGCACACAAAAAGTATCTACTTTAGCTTTGTAATGAAGCTTGATAAAATCATATGTTTATATCTGACCCATAAATATAGCTTTGAGGATAAACAGAAGTCCAATCAATATTTCCTTTTATAAGGAACATCACAATTTTGTCAATGTGAAAATTAATTTTTTAGGACCAAACAGACTATTACCTAAATTTTCACAATAGAAAAATGTTGGAGAAAATAAAATGCATTAAGAGATGAAATGTGTGTTCAGCTAGTAAGTATACTTTTATAATTAATGCTCAGATCCTAGAGACAATCTGCTCTACTTCCCAGAATACTGTAATAAGCTTACCTCTGCATTGGGTGTACAAGAACGTCTGATGAATCGAGCCTCATTCCCAAAAGTCCTTGCATCAACACACATTTCTAGCCCATGAAATTTAGAGTAGAACAACACAAAAGGGTATGGCCTACAGAAAAAAAGCATTACAAGCTATTAATACTTTAGTATACAAGAGGGTTGGGGATATAGCTCACTAGTAAATTGCCTGCTTAACATGCTTACATTCCTAGATTCAATCCCAAGAACTACCAAAAATGGGGAGGGGGGATCTCAAAACTTTATCATAACAATCTCTAGTTATTCTTTAAAAGTGAACAGATAAATTAAGAGTTTAAGAAACTTCCACTCTCAACTTTATACTAGGAAGATTTTTATATGCTTAAAATAATTCTTGGTAAAGGAAGACCGAGATGAGTACTAAGATATACAGGATCCCTTGCCACAAGGACTAATACAGACAGCCCACGAAGGAGGATATACAACTGATCAGGGATGGGGAGGGGGGAAGTGGGGAATTCGGGATAACAACGCATGGTTTGCCCACTAAATAATGTAACTCATTATGGATAATAAATATTTTAAAAAAATAAAATAAAAAATAAAAAAAATAAATAAAAACACGACCGAAAAAAAAAATAATTCTTGGTAGAAATTTTTTAGAGATTAAAAAAAGTGAATATAGCCTTTACAGAGGATAATTTTTCATGTTTTTAAAGTTCCTATTTCTTGCTGCAGTTAAAAATGACTTATGGACTGGACAGATGGCTCAGCAGGTAAGGCACTTGCCTTCAAAGCCTAACAACCTAGGTTCAATGTCCCAGTGAACCCACATGAAACCAGATGCAGAAAGTGGAATATGCATCTGGAGTCCATTTGCAGCAGCTGGAGACCCTGGTGTGCCCGTTTTCTCCCCCCTCCCGCCCCTGGAAATAAAATATTTAAAAATTTACAAAAAAAGCTGATTAATAATGGTTCATTTCAAATTTGCTATATAAGCATGGCTTTCATGCATCCTTCATATCTTAAATAAATACACAAGTTATAGCCTATAAATGTTTTTATTAAATTGCAGGATAAAGAATAGAAGTCGCTGGGAATGGTGGTACATGCCCTTTAATCCCAGCACTTGGGAGGCAGAAGTAGGAGGATTACTATTGAGTTAAAGGCTACCCTGAGACTACATAATAAATTCCAGGTCAGCCTGGGCTAGAGCGAGACCCTACCTCACAGAAACAAAAACAAAACAATCAAAAAAAAAATAGGACTGTTATCAGAGGATCATATAAATTTTCCATAGGAGTCTCAAAACCATTTCAACATCACCAAAGTGGGAGTTTAAAGTGGTAGTGATAATGTAGGAATAAATCTAACACTAATAAAGAGGAAGGGCTTTAATTAAGGACACCATAATCTCAGTTTCTATCCAATATTATAACTGTATAGAAGTTCTTAATAATCTTAAGTAATTAAGAGTTCCATTCGGATATTCTATATGCCCAATATATTTATGTTTAAAGTGGTTTAAGTTAAGGTTTAAGAAATGGGCAATAGACTGAAAAATGTCTTTTTATTTTGCTATTGCAAAATATAAATATATATAAATATAAAAAATAGTTCAAAAGTTGTCATTACACACATAACCACAGCATCCATGTAAAATCATTTAAAAAAAAACCTCTAGCCAGGTTTGATGGGTCACACCTATAATTCCAGTACTGAAGAGGCTATGGCAGGAGGAATAATAGGCCAACTTGGGTTACAAAATGTCTTCTGCAAACAAAGAAAAAAAAATTCAACATTTTAACTATAGAAAATAAATATGGGAAAAATAAGTATACCTTTTAAAGAAATATCCATTTGCTTCAAACTGTTCCCTCAGCATGAACTTCCCTCTATATTCAATGATGAGTGTATCAGGAGGCAAATCTTTGGCAGATTTCAGAATTTTTTTATTCTTCTGTACATGGCTCTAGAATCAGTAAATGTTGAGATTAAATTTGGTTGTCTTCACACTAACTAATGATGTGCAATACAAAAAAGCAATCTTGTTTCACAATTTTTGGCACATGACATACCTCTACAGGAGGTTTAAAGAGTAAGTTGTTGGTACTCAATTCTGATTTACTGGTGTCTTTTTTATCATTACCGCTGCCTAATTTCTGAGCTATTCTCTGTGCTTCCTTCTGAACACCTTCACTGTACTGGTTGTTATTTGCCTCTTCATAGCGATCCATCCATGCTTTGATTTTTGTCTCCCATCCAAAATTTGAACCATCAGACGAAGGATCAATTTCTGGAGCTGAACCCTAAAGTCACAACAAAGGATAACTATCTGAATGGAAGTACACCCTTATATACATAAAAATAAATGGCAACATATAAAAAAATACAGTGTTTGGCTGTCAAAGCTGATCTTAGTGGAAAGGTCAAAAATTAACCAATTTTATTCTTATATTTCATGCCCCCAAAAAACAGCTGGAAAATGAAGGCTAAGTTAAACAGAAATGACAGTAATTCAAGTTTCCTTGTCACTATGGTAGCCAATTTAAGGATAATGATGAAATTACAAATATTTAAACTTTGTATCATTGTTAGCTAATGGTAAAAGACAGCATATGAAACTTCTGATTTTAGACAATGTTAGCTAGTATCACTCCATAGCAACATACCATGGATTATTTGTTCGTAGTTCTATTTAGCTAGGATAAATTTATAATTATCATATGAACTACACATGCAGCATAAGTGCATACTTACATGCTAATTTTACATGTTTTATAAGAACTATACTGTGATCTCAATCCAAAGTAATTTTATAATCATTCATAAGATAAATTTAGTTGTAAATGGTATTTATAATTTTTGTATATATTATTGAACACTTTGATGGAAAACAAATTACTTCTGTATGATCAAAATAATAAATTTTAACTTAGATTTCATAAATATTTTTGCAAGCCAGGCATTGTGGCACAGGCTTATAATATCAACAATTCAGGAGGCTGAGGCAGGAATATCACACTTTTAAGGCTATCAAGGGAGTTCAAGTCCAGCCTGGGCAACTTACTGAGATTCAATCTCAAAAATTAAAAGTTAAAATAAGGATCAGAAATACAACTTCATGGAAGAGTACGTGTCTAACATAAAGTCTCAGGTTCAATCCCCAGTATTGGAGAGAGAGAAAAAAAATCAGTAACATTACTAAATTGACTGTCAATCAAACCATCCATAGGAATGACCAACCTTTATTGCAGTAAGCATTTTTCTATAATGAAGGATAAACTATAATAAACTGGTCTCTTCTTCCCTTTGCAGGACAGGAGTTTACATAGGTTATGGAAATTTTACTCAGGTAGTTTGAGGCCCTCAGGTCCTCATGCTTTTTTGTAGGAAATACACCCACTTTTGGCTTTTACACTGGGTCTGGGGATCTGAACTTGGGTATTTAAGAGTTGTTAACAAGCACATATCCAATGGGCCATCTCCCCAGCCATCTACATTCTTAATACTAATTTAAGAACTTAAGAAATTGTGCCTAGCATAGTGTACCTGCCTGTTATCCCAATATTCTGGAGGCAGAGATAGGAGTTAGCTGTGAGTTCAAGGCCAGCCTGGTCTACATAGCCACCAAAGGCTAAATAGCAAGACCCTGCCTCAAAAAAAAAAAAAAAAAAAAAAAGCCAAAAAAGAAATTTGCTAGCCTTTACTACCTAACCTAGATTGCTATAGCAACCCCATAAAGCTACTGCTATGACCTACCACCACCCCAAGTTTTAGGGAAAAGAGAAAGTTCAAGTCTTTCTTCTGTCAGAAATTCTAGCATCTAAAAACATGAGGATGTATTCTAATTAATTCAAAATACATGTGACTACTTTGTACTTATAGCAAGAGTCCATGGTGATTTTATAGTATGATGACTGGCTTTACCTATAGAATTTCAATTATGCAGAATAAATTTTCAAATTTCAAATGTAACTGCATTCAAATGTATAACATACTAATATAAAGTGGCATAATAAACATGAAATGCACTGATAAATGAAATTCTAATTATACCAGTTTTAATCAGAAACTGCTTAATTAGAAATTGATTATATAACTTCTCCTTTTGATTAGTGTTTTAAAATGGTAGTAAACTAGGAGGGGGTACATGAATCTAGTTACAGTTTTTAGGACCTACTTATAGCATAGACAAGCATCCACTTGGTAAGCTCTTGAGTAAGCAGTGATCAACAATAATACCTTAAGTTTAATGTAGTTACCTTAACTCTTGATGACTTCCTAGATCCTTCACGGAAGGCCTAAAATAAGCACAGAATTCTTAGTTAGTTTTTTAAAAAGCTGAATATGACTAAGACTCAACTGGTTCATTAAGGCATTAAAATGAAATAACAAAAAATTTGTAATGATCAATAAAGCTAGCACTAAAGGGGCTGGTAAATACATGGATCTACTACAAAAGTATTCGGCTAAAAACAAGACTATACTGAATATGAAAATAAGACAAAACCTTCCAAAATATGTGCTAAATAGTATAACCATAACTACTACACACTATGGTAACTACAGATATGAAACATCTAAAAGATGCCTGTGTGGTGGCGTATGCCTTTAATCCGTGCACTTCAGAGGTAGGAGGATTACTCTGATTTCAAGGCTAGCCTTCAACTACAGAGTAAGTTCTAGGTCAGCCTGGACTAAGACCCTACCTCAAAAACAAAACAATACAAAAAAAAGGTAGAAGAAAAGATTTATATAGTTTTCAGCCAAAAGAGAAATGCTTCAGAAGATAAATGTTTAGCATGATTCAAACATTACATGATATATGAATGTACCAGACACTATATAATATATTAATATGTATGAAGTTTTTGTTTTTATGTATCAAAAAGTACATTTTATATAATATATGCAAATATAAAAATATGATTAAAAGGTAGCAGAAATACTATAATAATTGATTGAAGTGCTGAGACATGTTGAGAAGTATAAGTGTTATTACTTTAATTCTGTAAACAAATATAAGTAATATTTGTATCCCTAATGGAGATTAAGGGGTAAAAGAATTACCCTCAGTATTTACTGAGACCCCACTAATCTGCCAGATCCCGAATTAAAATTAATTTCTATCACCTTTATTCCCCCCAAGTGTAAACTCTAAAATAGAAACTTAAGACATGAGCCTAAAGATATCATTGATCCATATTTAAGTGCCGGATTTATGCAGATTGTATATATAAGGAACAGCTTATTTTAGTAAAGAGAAAGAGAGAGGGGGGGAGAAGGAAGGAAGGGAGGGAGGGAAGGGAAGAAAGGAAGAGAAAGTAAGGAAGGTGGAGAATTGTTGTGAACTTTGGCGAATACAGATGTTCAGACAGATGAGTTAAGTGAAAGGACTACAATTCCTAAGAGTACAAACTATGAACAAAGGCATGAAATAAGACATTTCAAATTCAAGAGAAATTTAGTGTCATCTGAATCCATTGAAAAGCAATGTGATGATGTGATTTCTCTTTAAAATTACTCAATTGGGCTGAAGAGATGGCTCAGTTTAACTGCTTGCCTGTTAAACCGAATGACCCAGTGCCCACATAAAGCCAGATGCACAAAGAAATGCATGCACTAGAGCTCTTTTGCAGTGGCTGGAGCCCTAACATGCCCATTCTCTCTGACTCTACTATCTCTCTCTCTGCTTGCAGATAAACAAATAAAAATATCCAATTTTTTAATCAGGCCGAGTGTCGTGGTGCATGCCTTTAATCCCAGCATTCAGGAAGCCAAGGAAGGTTTTCCGTGAGTTCAAGGCCATCATGCAACTATACAGTGAATTTCAGGTCAGCCTGGGCTAGAGTGAGACTCTACTTCAATCCCCACTCCCTCCAAAAATTCAGTTAAAAGCCATGGTGGCACATACCTTTAATCCCAGCCCTTCAGAAGCTGAGGTAGGAGGGTCACAGTGAGTTTGAAACCAGACTGGGACTACAAAGTGACTTCCAGGTCAGTCTACGCTAGAATAAGACCCTACCTTGAAAAAAATATCTATCATCTATCTATCATCTATCTATCTATCTATCTATCTATCTATCTATCTATCTATCTATCTATCTATCTATCTATCTATCTATCTGGTATACCAAATTAGGCCTGGTGTGGTGGCTCATGCTTTTTAATCCAGTACTTGGGAGGCTGAGGATCACCCTAAATTCAAGGCAGGCCTGGGCTACATTGAGACCCTAACATAAAAAACAAAAACAAAAAAAAAACCTAGGTCATGAAAGCCTGACTTAAATTTGGACCTAGGGCTGGAGAGATGGCTCAGCGGTTAAGGCACTTGCCTCCAGTGCCTAAGGCCCTGGGTTCAATTCCCCAGGACCCACATAAGCCAGACCCACAAGGTGGTGGCCCTGGTGTGTGCGTTCTCTCTCTCTTTCTCTCTCTCTCTCTGCACTTGAAAATTAATAAATAAAATATTTTAAAAATTTTGGACCTAAATACCATATTTCTCTTCTTTACAAGGAGTCTATAGAATATTAAACAAAATGAAGAGGGATTTATAAGAACTATGATAATGAAATGCAGAATGAAGAGGGAAGAGGCTAAAGTAAGAGAAATCAAAGATGAATTACTATTATTATTGAGATTTGGTCTATGTTCATAATAGCACAAAGGAGGAAAAAAATATATTAAGGAGACATTTTTCCGAGATCAGACGAGATCGGGCGCGTTCAGGGTGGTATGGCCGTAGACAAGGAGACATTTTTAAAGGAAAAATCAAAAAAGCTTTTAAGAATAAATTTGGATGTCAAAGACTAAAGATGACTCAGAGATTTTAGCGCCTGTGTATTTGTGTATGTTGCACACATGTGAGCATGCACACAAACACACACACAGAGAGAAGTAAAAGATGGTCAAGGAAGGCACAGTTTGGTGTAGAGAAGAAACACTGAAAGAAAAATGTTACGTGCTGAGTTTCTCTTATACAAGATGCTTGAGCCCAGTAGTTTTTCAGACTGCTGGTTTTTTTTTCTTCTAGATTTTAGAATAAACTATAATTTTAAAGTTGAGCCTCACTAACTTGAAATTTCAACTCCAAGCTTTTGAGAACTGTTTCAGATTCTAGAGCATTTCAGATTTCCAAGGTTAATATACTCAACCTGTAACTGAACACTCATAATAATTTTTGCTGGCAATAATCTTATTTAATAAACTCAATGTCCTTTAAATCTTAATCTTGGGGGCTGTAGAGACAGCTCAGTGGTTAAAATTGCTTGCTTGGTAAGCCTGATGGCCCAGGTTTGATTCCCCAGTAGCCATGTAAAGCCAGAAGCACAAAGTAGCACATGTATCTGGAGTTCATTTAGTGGCAAGAAAGTGGCCCACCTATTCTCTCTTCCTCCCTTACTAACTCTCTCTCTGCTTGCAAATAAATAAAAGTATTTTTTAAAGAAACAATCTTGCCTTTTAATAAACAATATTCAGAAATAAATGAAATGAGACCTAGGGTTTATTCATTGTAAATACCCACAAGTCAACGCAGTCAGAGAAAATACAATCTACTTTTTATTAAACCAAATGATGCAAAACGAATATACAAGGATCAAATTCCCAAGTAACTTTCATATAACAAAAAGATAATTTCAAAGCAGTACACATAAAGCTGAGCCAGCACCTAAACTAGAAAAGGTACATAACGATTAGTGCAAACTACAGTCAAAAATGAGGAAAAGATTGAAATAAGGCAAAGTCTAAGTAAGTACTAGAATAAAGAGTTTAAGTGCCATGACAGAATGCAAAGACAGATCAAATTTTCTGGAGAAAAGAACATTCCAGGCAGAGGTAGTACGTGGGATATTTCAAGTACAGTAATCTAAAGGAAAAGAGATGTGGAAGATACTATTTCAAATGGTAAAGGAAACAAATAGAATAAGCAATTATGTGTGCACAGAGTCTGCTAACAGTGAATTGTCCACACTGAATAAAATATAAACAGAAAAGTTAACAGAATAGGAAGCAGACAAAGTAACGAGTCTGTTAGTCAAGCTGATGTTAGCATTAAGATGCAATTAGAAAAAGAAAAAAAAATTAAGTGCACACTGTTGCCTGCTAAGTAACCAGGAATATCAAGGTGAGGGGGGGGGAAGGCTTTATTTTAAAACCTTCCTGTCTAGGTATAATTTCATTCTATAATAGCAATACAGTCAATGTGACAAAAGTCTTCACTACCAATCACAGTCACATATATTCTGAGAACTGGGTTATTTAGCTATTTTGCCCTTGTTGTAAACATCAGAGCATATGCTTACACAAACTTACAATAATTATATAGCTTAATCCACAGCTAAGTTGTTACTGCATAGCTTAATGATCCTTGGCTACAGCTCTGTATATGACAGTTATAACTTAATGGTATCTGTGTGTCAATGTATCTAAACATAGAAATTATACAGTAAAAAATACTATGTGATAGGAAGACTTCGCCTTATAATCCTATGGGACCACGAGTGTATTTTCTATCATTGAGAAATTTTATTAGTAAATTTAATGAAGGCCTAGAGAGATGGCTAAGTGGTTAAGGCACTTGCCTGCAAAGCCTTAGGACCAGGGTTTGATTCCCCAGTGCCCATGTAAAGCCAATAACACAAAGTGTCACATGCATCTGGAGTTCATCTGCAGTGGCTGGAGAACCTGGTACCCATTTTCTGTTTCCCTTCTGTCTCTGCTTGCAAATAAATATTTTTATAAATTTAATAAAAATTATTTTTATAAACAGTTTTCTGACAGCAGATCCTTGAGCTGGACAATCAAATAAAACTTAAGAGAAAAAAATCTATGTGGTAAGAAATTTAGTAAGTCTAGGAAGTTTTATTAAAGCAATTAAGAAAAGCTATAAACAATCATTAATGCTCCCTTTTTCTGAGTTTATTAAAATTCAAGGAGTATTATTTTCATTTTCTAAAATAGCAGCCTGTTTGATGTCTTTCTGAAACAATGATTTTAAAGCAATCTGCAATTTTTATCTATGTGAATATCTATGACATTTTAAAACACACTAAAATTTTAAAATAAAAAAAATTGCAAGGTCCTTCTATATGTTTAGCTGTTATCCATTACTCTCACTATTCATCTTTTCCTATAAAACTCAGCTCCCTATCAACTCCTACCTATGTATGTAAAACAAAAAGGCAAAACGTACTTTTTTACATTTTGAAAAGGTTTGTTCTTTCTCCCCACTTTTTTTCCTTCTTTTATCATTAACCTTGGACACTCTTGAAGCAGTTAAAGTAATTGAAGTTGGAGTATGCTGAAATGCAGTATATAATTCCACAGGAACTTCATCGCCACTCTCAGTAGCACTGGTATCACCATCTTCAAAGGACAAACAAAGTTATTACACATCTAATACTTATTTTTCATATACTGAAACAGCATTACAGCTGACAATGCATTACCTCCATTTCTAAAGAATATATACATTTTCTCACCTCAGTGACCTTATTCATGATACTAAGACATTTATTTAGATGCAAACTACAAATATCTTTTTTTGCACATTAACCTATAAAGAATCCAAAAGTCTGAGAACATACTGATTAGATATAGTGGTTCCTTAGCCATGATGGTGATGAGCTGGGTTGTGGTGACACCAGCATTTAGGAAATTAAGGCAGGAGGATCACAAGTATTCCCCCTCAGTTCAAGTTTAAAAGTACAAAAAGTTCAGTAGAAGCTGGGCATGGTGGCGCACGCCTTTAATTCCAGCACTCGGGAGGCAGAGGTAGGAGGATCACCATGAGTTCAAGGCCACCCTGAGACTACATAGTGAATTCCAGGTCAGCCTGGGCCAGAGTGAGACCCTACCTCAAAAAAAAAAAAAAAAAAAAGGTTCAGTAGGCTGATTGATGCCTGTTGTACATTATATACATTAGGTACCTGCCCACAACACAGATCAGATCACTCCACCAATGGAGTAAAGGCTGACTTCCTAGGAAACACCACATTTGTATTTAAATATTTTTTTAAAAAAAAGTAAAAGAGACTTTCTTCTAGCTGCCCACTGCATCCTAGCACTAAAATGGTCCATTGCTCTCTTGTGCTCTTTGTTTTTTTGGTATCAGGCTTGCTGGCATTAGTGCCAAATTTCCAACAAGTTAGGGACACATCCCCAGGTTTGTCATTGAACTGGAAGGCCTGAACTAATATCAGAATCTTGTCCACAGAGCAGCCAATAGGAAGGTCATTTATAGTGATCTGCCAAAGATTCCTTTATTGTCACTGCTAAAGAGGCCTTAAAGACCCCATAATTCTGAACAGTGATGTACTTTGGATCTGGCACCAGTCCTCTTTGTTTCTTGGGTGTGCTGAGGTATACTAGATGACAGAAGGAAGAACCTACTTCTGTAGGTTCCAAGCATTCAGCACTGAATTTCTTACATTCTTCAGCCTCTCACTTAAAGCACCGTGGGGCATACAAGTGAACTCCAGAGCACATCAGTCTAACTGACTATAGTATCTTTGAACTTGGGGGCAGGATACCCAGTTTGGGCACTTCCTGAAGATATCACCCAAAAGTCTACAAGACAAAGGATCACAGCTGAGCAAGAAAGATGCTAGATGACAAGTTTTGAGGTCAGCTTACACTATGCACTACATAGTGATTTCAGGCCAACCTGGACTAAACAGTGAGGCACTATCTCAAAATTAAACAATTAATATAAATAAACAATAGCTAAAGAAAAAGCAAATTGTGGGTGACATATACAGAATTTAGAGACATTCTCTAAAAAGTAAAGAAATAAATGATAATAACATCATGCTGATGAAAACATTTTACTTCTTAAGGCTTCCTACGTGTAGGAAAAATATGGATGACTTAAGTTTATTAACTTTGTTTTCCTCTGGTTTCTGTTTTCTAAAATAAGAGCATTGTCATCATCTATAAAAATAAAATATATAAATTAAGTAAAAATTCATTAACAGGGTGTTTATGACTAACTAAAAATATGCAGATCACTTATTTTTTCAATCACACTTATTTTAATTTAGCAGGTCTTTATTACATACCTGACATATTTTCTCTTTTTCGGCGTTGTAGTAGCACTGCCCTCTCTTTATCCAAATTCCTATATAAAAAACATTATGTTATTCATCAAACTTTCATAAGCTTAGATATAAAGCAGATGTTTTTAAGAGTAATGTACTTCTGTAGGGTGTGGTGGCGCACGTCTTTAATCCCAGCCCTTGGAAGACTGATGTAGGAGGATAGCCATGAGCTCAAGGCCAGCCTAAGTCTACAGAGTAAGTTCCAGGTCAGCCATGGCTAGAGACCCTATCTTGAAGAAACCCAAAAATAACAACAAAAAAGAGTAATGAACTTTATAATCTCTCTTATGTTTCAAGTACTTATTATTTCTCCTAAAACTAAACATGCAACTTTTATATAACTGAGTTACCATACATTGGGACAAGGCCAGTGGGGAACAAAAGTTGAGGTTCACACAAAAGCTGTATACATGAATGTTCTGAGCAACTTTATTTGCAATAGCCATAAGAAGAAGAAGAAGGAAAAAAGAATATCCTTTTCTGGTGCATGGCTCAATGAACTGAGAAACATGTAACAGAATGGAATAGTGGTACATGCAGCACACTAAATGGCTCTCCAAGGAACAGCATGCAGGCTTATGTACTACATATTTCTATACATTCTTGACATGACAAAATTATTTATGTGGAGTGGGTTGGGGAGATGGCTCAGCGGTTAAGAACCCTTGCTGAACAAGCATGAGAAACTGAGTTCAATTTCCAGCACCCATATAAAAATCTGGGCATGGCTGTACAGCCTCTAATTCCAGCACTGAGGGATACAGAGAAGGATTGTTGTGGCTCCCTGGTCAGCAAATCTAACTGAAAAATGGAGAGTTCCAGGGTCAGCAAGAGACAGTCTCAGAGAAATAAGGCAAAAAAGTGATCTAAGAAGACCCTCGATGTTTTCCTCTGCCCATATGCACAGGTGGTATGCATATGAGCACCACACATGCATAACACAAAAAGAAATGGAGTATAGGTTAGTGATAAAGGTCAGGAATGACCTTTGTAGTATGGCATGTTCTAAACCTTGACTCTTTAATGTGAAAATCCTAATTGTATTGATTTATATTATATAAATACTATTCCACATGGTATCACTACTAGGAAAAAGTAAGGCTACATAGATATCTGTATTATTTTATGTGAATTTGCAATCCACTCAAAAATTTTAATTTACTAATAATCTAAACATAAGTATGCATTCAATTGGTGCTATAACATATAGTGAAATTCTTTCAAGGGACTTTAAATAAATTGATTCAGTATCTCCTTGTACATTACACCTCAAAGAGAAAAAGTTCTAAATTGCTTTACATAATCATGTTAATGTTCCTAGTGTCAATGCTATCACTAATACTGTTATATTCTAAAGAAATAAGCAATTGAGGAAGTATATAACATTCTAATTATTTTTGTTTTGTTGAGAAATTGGCTAAAAGGAACTACAGGACTATAAATTATAGATGCAAAATATAAACTTATATTCCCAAATATGAACAAAATTATAGGTGTAACTCATTTTATCTTAAAAGTAAACAAAACTGTAATAAAATTGCTGGTACTTACAGAACCAAGGGGTGAAAATGAGTCCGCTATAGTATATACTTTTATATGGTGATTTAAATATCCATAATAAAAAGACCACCTCCCCCATTTTTGTTTTGTTTTACAACAGTGTCTCATACAGTCTGGCCTTGAACTCCTGATCCTTAGTCCTCCACCTTTCAAGTGCTGGGATTATGGGCATGTACTACCATAACACCTGGCTCCATAATAAAATGGCTTTTAAAAAAAACAGGCAAAAGCCAGATGTGGTGGCTCACACCTGTGATCCCAGTATGTGGGAGGGTAAAAGGGTTGCCTTGAACTGGACTACAGAGTCCCAGGTCAACATTGGCTATATAGTGCGACCTTGCCTCAAACCAACCAACCAACATCTGCAATGTCCCCTTTTGTCACTGCCCACTCTCACCATTCAGAGTAGCTGAACTTGTTCTGTAATAAACTCTGTCATCTACACCATACTCCATGTCTTGTCAAAATTCACTGGACAGGTAAAAGAAGCCAAAATCTGAGACATATCCTGTTATTTCTTCCCTGCTATAATCAGATCTTCATCTTCAC
This sequence comes from Zapus hudsonius, assembly GCA_004024765.1. Lineage (NCBI taxonomy): Eukaryota > Metazoa > Chordata > Mammalia > Rodentia > Dipodidae > Zapus > Zapus hudsonius. The sequence goes on along the minus strand of PVHP010003995.1, from coordinate 9,218 downwards.
CCTGGTAGGCTTGACTTCCCTGCCTTGGATAGAGACTATGGAGTGCACTGCTTAGCTCTGCTTAACAACTTCTCTCCATGTGTGTACTTCTGGACCTGGAGAGGGGATAGCCCTTTTCTATCTTGGGAACTCCATGCCTCAGATCACTCTCTTGCTCACATGTACTTTTGTCTCTGATACATCTATGCTAACTTAACTCAGGAACCTTCTTTCAAAAGGGGGATGGCTATACTCCTGTGATGTTTTCTGGGTATCCCTTTTGATCTATAGTATAAACTCCCTATAGCCTAATTACATTGTGTTCAAGGTAAGAGGCTCATTTTCTTTGGGTTACCCCTAATCTTTCAAGAGTCTATATAGCAAAGGGATTCATATTATATCTGAGAGAGGCAATTGTACCTTTGCTACATTTGAAAAAGGAAAATTCCCATGTGCTACACACAGGAAAAGTGACAAATGTACCTAATTTTGTATTTAACTAAGGAGATGTTCTAATAACTCTTGGGGTGTGGGGATGTTAGGGATTCAACCCAGGGCCTGTCACATGTTAGCCAAGTACTCCATCACTGAGCTATATCCACAGCCATTTTTGTTGTTCTTTTCAGGCAAGATCTCACTAAATTGCTCAGGCTGTCCATTAATTTCCTCTGTACCCCTGGCAGACCTTGAACTTTTCAATCCTCTTGCTTCAATTTCTCAAATAGCTGGTATTACAGGCTTATGCCATCAGGCCTGGCCCTAGTAACTCTTTGACATCATCCACACCATTGAAAAAGATGCTAACACTTAGAAGATACACCATTATCTTAGAATTAATAGTGAAATTAAAATCACAAATTAAACCATAATGCACCATAAATAGAAAGATTCTTGATCTTAAGAAGTTTCGGTATACTATAGTAATAAACATACAAATGAAACCATACACTTTAAAATTGATGAAATACAGAGATTCACAATTTCTGTGATCTGTAAGTAAATTTCTGTTATTTTTCTCTGTCAAATTGCTGGTAATTTTATCAGATATAACAACTTACCTGGGCTGACAACGTTCACATAGATATGTGTCAGGAATATGCTGCCTGTCAATCCCCATGCAGTCAATATGTTGCCAAACACTTAAAAAGAAAAACATAAACAAAAAAGGCTGAACATAGAAAACATTAAAATCATTCATAGATAAGATTTAATATTCCATCTAACTATCATTTAAGAAGTGTCTACTTTGAACTTAGCATACTAAAAGTTAACCTCAGTTAGATAAGATTTTGAGGTTTAACACAAGAGGGCAAACATAGAATGCACAATAATATTTAAAATGTAAAAAGTATTATTAAAAATATTGTTTGAGGCTGGGCGTGGTGGC